>VZTV01037783.1:177-75861 GCA_013400875.1 Anhinga rufa
TTTTTTTTTTTCTTTCCCCTTCATTCGCCACACGCCAGGAACAGAATTGGCCTGAACTAGTGGAATTGGCAGCAAAAAACTAACATACAAGTGTGTCTGGTCAATAGAGCGCTTGTTCCTGCCTCTGGGTGCTGTGTGAGGACTCCGACTGTGCTCGCAGCGGAGGAGTTGGATGCTGGAGACGCGCAAAGGATTTTTCTTTTCTTGCCCCTTTCTCTCTCGCTCTGTCTTTTTAAAATATTCATCAATGGGGTGGGTAGTTTGCTCTAGTCATTAAAATATCTCTTTCCCCTCCCCCTCGCTTTCTCTAGGACTGCCACTGTTGAGTCTGTGGGAGTATGAATCAGCAGCAGCAGAGAATGGCTGCAGTTGGGACAGACAAAGAGCTCAGTGACCTGCTGGACTTCAGTATGGTAAGCCAGCGCGGCCGGGGGGCTTTAAAGGCCCCAGGGCTTTGCTTGTGCGCAGTGTTTTGGAGCTGCAGAAGGGAGGAAATGTGAGCCTGTAAATTGGACATGATGGGTTTCAGATGTGCCCTGTTTGTGTGCATGCACATGTGCTGCAACTTGTTTATTTTCAAGTTACAGCAAAGCCTCTGCCCCTCCTCTCCCCCCCCCTTCCCCTCGAACGTGTATTGTTTCCTTGCAGGGAGCACAGAGAGGTGGGTTGGGGTTGGTTTTTTTTTTTTTGGATGGGAAATTCTGGGGAAATGTAAGGGAGCTGTGTGTTCTATGTTTAAATGCTCTCTGCGAAATGGGCTGGGTGGCTGTTTCTGAAGCCCTGCAAAGATGTAACTTCAGTAGCTGATTAATCAGGCTTTTCTCCTCTCCCCAGCTCCAGACTATTAAACTTTTGCTCCCACAGGTTATTTTGTCACAGTTTGAAACGTGTCCAAGCTCTCCAGTGCATTATTTTTGCAGGAGCCAGACGCTTGTGCTCCCCACGCTCTGCTCTCCTGTACCCTGGAAACCTTTAGCTGCATTTAGGAGCTGTTTATTTGCAAAGAAACAGGACCTAAGAGTTCCCCCAGAAGGGTGTGCACAGCTCAGAGGGAGGAGAAGTCCCTTCTAGCTGTAGCAGAGAGAGGGTTAGTCCCTGGCACGTCCGTCCGTGCTGCTGTCTGGGGCCGGTGACGTGCCACGCAGTGTAGGCTGTGTGCTTGCCGCGCTGGCTGTCATCGGCAGGTGACTTGTGAAGGGGAGAGCTCGTGTTCAAAAGAAAATAACTTTCTGTTGGGTTCTTCTGTTGTGTGCTGCACCCTCACGGCACTTGGAGTGTGTGCCTTGCTTTTTAGATAAGCAAATGTGCAGTGAAGATAGAAAAAAACAGCTCCACGAGGAGGAATAACCATGAACGTTGCTGCTTGGCTCTGGGCTGTCCTGGGTCACCCAGCCCGCGGCTCTGCGGGGCTGATTTTCTTGAAGAAGGGAGTAAAGGGGGAGAAAAGCGGTGGCAGAACTCGGGAACTCGGGGCACCTGCTGTCCTGGTACCTGTTACGCCTGTGGGAAGTGCGGAGGCTCGGCTGCTTTTCTGCACCCGAGCGCCGAGGTTTAGCAATGGGAAATAAAACTCCCTCTACAGCTGGGGCCCGTACTCGTCCCGACAGGGCTCCGTGCCGGAGGGGGGGTCAGTGGTGGGGTCTCTCACCCCCCCAAAGATCAGTCATCCAGCAGGAGAGGCCCAGTTCTCCTAGTTTCATGCTCCTGTTGGGAGGCTGGTTCTGTTAAATTACCAGCGGTGTATTTTTACAGTAGCATGTTTCACAGCTGGTAGGGGGACTGCAGCGACGGTGTGCGTTTAAAACCAGGAATACGATCAGGGCTCGCGGGGGAGCGGTGCATGGTCATTCATCCCTCTCTCATCTCGGAGGACCTGCGGGTTGGCACGAGCCCTGGAGCCTTCCATCTCCTGCGCTGGAGAGTGCCACGTTCTGAACTGCACTTTGGGTCGGTAGCCCATAGTCTGCTCCCTGGCCGGGGCTGCAGTGGCTCCCACTTCGCTTTCTCTCAAAACCCAAGGCCTTATTTTCAAATTTAACGAACCACCCTCATTTGCATGCTCAGAGCTGTGTTCCCTCGAGGGGTCCCGACCTGTTCCCTCTGTACACAAACCTTTCTGTCCTTGGAGATTAATCTACACCCAACGGTTGGATTTGGGTTCAGTTCCAACGCTCTTACGCTGGTGTAAACCTGGGCACGACCAGAACTTGTCCTGTGTTCCTGTGAGGCTCACACGTTCCGCAGTGGCACCGGGGGCGGCTGCCTGCAGGATCAGGGTCTGCAAATGTCATTTGCCAGCAAACGATTCGAAGACGATCCCTCCAGGATAAGTTGGCCGATGGGCTCCGACGCAGCCTGGATTTGAGCCAGATCTGTTTCACAAACCCTCATCTCCGCACACGCGCACCCTTCTCCTGAGTTTGCATAGAGGCGATACTAGCATCTCTCCTGAAGGATGAGTAGCTCAAACGGAAAGCTTCCTAGCTAGTAGACGGTCTTCACCCAGGCATTGCGAGCTTGTTGTGCATGGTGTGGGTCTGTCGAAGGGGCTGCTCCATGGGTTGCTCTCCCTGTGTTGTTGGGTTGCAGGTTTTTTGACCACAAAGCTCACTCTTACAAGTATATTTATATTTTTTCTTCAAGTAAGGGGGAGCGGGGCATCGGTCTGCTAATCCTCCCCGTGAGAGAAGATGGGTGGGAAGACTAGAGAGAGAGAGAGATTCAGAGCAGCTGGAAGCATTTGCTTCAGATCAGTATTTCAATTCCTTTTTTCGTAGGGAAAATGTGTTCAGCCCCAGTAGTCTGTGGTCCAGCTCTGCGCTGTGTTTTGCTGTGCAGTGGGTGAACGGGAAGGTCCGTCCCTAACGGGGTTGCATAGTCAGACGTGAGTTCGTGGGGTCAGTAAATGGCAGGGTTGTGTGAGATGCTGTAAACGGGGCTTAGAGTCCTGAAAGGAAAGGCTCGTGCCTTCTTTAATAAATAAATACATTGGGTAGTTACGGAGCGGCAAAGCGCTCGCCCAAAGCTTTGTGCCAATGTAATTTGCCAATAAGGGCGAAAATCAAAAGAATCTGTAAGGCGCATCTAAGTGAGCCGGAGCCAAACGCCTGGCTGTGCAGTCTGATCGCTGCTTTGGGCTGTGCATGGCAGCGTGCTTACCTCTACCTCTGAACAAATTGCCTTTTATAATTGCCCCAAAGTACAGGTAATTTGTAAGCTTTCTTTCACCACCGCTCCCTGGCAGTAGTCCAGGACGGGCTTGCAGATCTGGAGGAGAGCTTTCGAGAAAGCATCCAGCCTATAGATCCGAGTTGTCGGCTTAACCTATTTATTAGGCTTGGGTTTTGGTGCGTTATCCTTTGGCCCGTGGTCGCCAGGCTTTGCAGCTCTGCCTGATGGGCACAGGCTGCGTTCGACAGGAGCCGCTGTCGGGAGATGCTCGGCCGCGGAGACTCGCCGTGGTTATCCCAGGCGGCCTCTCGGCCGCGCCGAGCCGCCGGCGTTGGTGCGTTGCGGGAAGGTGCGGGCGGGTATCTCAGCCCGGCTGGGGTGCTTGGAGGGCAGGGGCAGCCCACGGCACGGGGGGAGCCAGGACGGAGCAGCCCAGGCTGGCATGCGGATGGGGTTGGGGGCCTGTCCGTGCCGCAGAGCGCGCCTGCCAAGCTAGATAGAGGCAGGCGGCTGCGTGCCAGCCTAGGTCTCTGGCAGAAGTGAAATGCTGTTAACAGCCATGATTATTAGCAGAGTATTAACCATATGCTGCGGGGATGCTAGTTGTCAGGGTGGGTTTCTAGCTCGATGAGATGTTGCAGGGTGGGCAGGGGCTTGAGCAGTCACAGAGGACCTGCCGTCTGATTTCTCCGCAAGCGACTGCTCTCGTTGCGTGCCAGCCCTCCTGGCTCCAGCCATCGAACTGGGGGTGAAAGCCAAACTGTTGCCAGCAAGCAGGGCTTGAGCAAGCTCCTTCTGCCCTCGCCACTGCTGCTTCTGACATGCTGGAGGATGCTGAAGCCGTGCCCTGCACCCTGCCCCGGCCAAGGCACAGCGCCTGCGTTTCCATGATAAAACTCTTGCTTTTCTTCAGAGTGAAGCAGTCATAAAGTTTGACTTTACGCCGCAGCGGACGCTTGGGGCTGTAGTCAGGAAGGTCTGTCTTAAATGAACACGTATAAAGTATCCTGCTGGCAATGTTTATTGAGTTGAATTCCCTCTTCTCCCCGAATTAACAGCTGGATACTTTCCACGCTGCAAAATAGATTTCAGGTTTTGAGTTCAGGCCTGAGGTTGGTTCCGCCTGGAGTTCATAAGGTGGAAGAGCGGAGGAAGTGAAAACAGCTATTTAATTTGAAAACACCGATGCACTGGTAGAAGTACACAAGAAATTAAATGCTGCTTGATATTGTTACTTGTGCCTGGCAAATTCCCTTTCTTGCTTACGAGGTCTCCGTTGAAAGCGTGAGGTCTCTGAGCTGTAACCTCCCCGGTGGTGGGTGGTGGTGGGTGCGGGCGTTTGGATCTTCCCGTGTGCTAGATCTGCATCTTTCTACCTGGGAGAAATGGAGGGAGAATAGATTCTTTGGGAGGGGTGGGAATTGAGCTACGAGGGTAGGCAGAACTTGTTGTCAGCTGTCAGTGAGGCTGGAGACAGGAGCTGAGAAACCAAATACAGCGACTTAAGATGGGGGATTTTATATAACTGTTTAAATCTACGTTAATCAAATCCAACGAAGGCCAAGTAATCACCCAATTACATTTCCTCAGACGCTCGTGCCCGCGTCCCTCCTTGATGCCCAGCTCCCTCCGGTATGTGCCAGCTCTGGTTCGTCTCCTCCCTCCCTCCCCCCCGTTTATTTTTAAAGCAGCATTTAAAAGCAGAAAGGAAATTCGCAGTGGGTGGGTGAACTTTGCCTGTGAGTGACATTCGCCGGCGAAGGCAGCCGGCACTTCACGTATGACTTGCGCCGGGCTCCTCGAGGCAGCGTACCCGGTCGGCTTCAGCCCACACCACAGTGGAAAAACAAGCTGGCAGCAAGAAAAAAAAAACCCAAAACACTTCCTGGAGTCGGCAAGTGTGTTTGGAGCCTGTATTGAGGCGAGGGGTAACCCGGGGTTCCCCCCTCTCCGGCATCCCCCTGCTTCAGCATCCCCGCTCGCCTCGGTGCGGAGAGGGGCCCCTGCCCGTGGGGAGGAGGAAGAGCACGAAGGTGTTGCATCAGCCTCGAGGAAGGCGAGCGGTGGGGAGGGCATCCCCCGGCGGGGCCGGGTGTGGGGGTGTGCTGGGGATTGCCGAGCGGGGCGTCGCGGGGGGGACGACGGCGGGACACCCCACCTCTTTTGAAGAAGTAGAAAGTGCTTGTTGCACAATGGAACGAGGCTGTTCATTTTCTCCACTCGTGTTTGCCGCTCAAAGCTTGGGTTTTTCAGCATCAGCAAGTATTAAGAAGAAATGCTTGTGGAAAAGAGCCAGGAGTGCCTTTTTTTTTTTTTTTTAAGTTTTTTTTTGGTTTTGTTTTTTTGTTGTTGTTGTTGTTGCTCTTTCCTGCTCGGTGCCGTTATGTTCATGCATCCCATCCCCCCCGCTCGCACATGCAGAACTGCCTCTTGCCGCTTGGAAAGGGGCTTTCTGACCACTTCACTTAATCTTCCCTACCTTAAGAGGAGGGGAGTGAGCACGGGCCAGGTGGGATCAGCCACGTAAATTCCATTTTTAATAATTTTGGAGACCTTTGCAGCAAACAACCCTGCCCTGCAAGGGGAGGGGGGCAGGAAAAACCTGTAGCATTGCAGAGGAAGGTAGGCTGCAAGTCTTCGGTGTCGTCAGGGTTTGTTTTTGTTTTCTAGCCCAACTTCCTGAGGAAACACGGCGTATCCGACGGCGGGGCTGCGGCCCACCCCGGGCGACTCCGGAGCCCACCCCGGGTGGGCAGCCCTCGCCTGGGGTGCAGCGGGAGCCCCCCCAGCGGCACACGTCCAGGGGCTCTCGCCGCGAGGCTGCCTGTAGGAGGGCGGAGGGAGAGCGGGGTTACGGCCGGGGGTGAAGCCGGAGGAAGGCAGGTGTCTGCAGGCTGGCTGCTGGCAGGAGTGGTTGTCCGCACGTGGGCTGCGTACTTAAACGCTGTTTATACCTTTATTTAAATACATATATAGCATATACGCGATGCGTGTGTGCATACATATATATGGTCCCAAATTTGTGTGCTTTTTTGAATGGCAGTTGGTTTCTTAACTGCTCTGTTTGCATCTCTACCACATTTAACTGGTGTTTTTTTTTTTTTCCTCCCCAGCATTTGTGAAAACAAAGCTGGGCAGACGGTTTTGTACAAAGGAATGTTTCTGACCACAGCCAGACATCAGCTATGTCAGGGCATGAAATGCTGCATTTCTGTAGGGTCTTGTGCCATTACATTGTTTAATCTTCAAAGCATTAAACTTTTGAGTTACTGAGACATTGCAAAGCTAAAAATAATAAAAATTCAAATGACTTGGTGGTGAAAGTATCTTGAGTTGAGTAGTAAAAGGATATTAAAATGTTAATTCGCTAAGCGTTTTCCCACCAGTTGTTTTATTGGCTGGAGCTCCATTTGTGTGGCAAAGAATTAGTTTTCTGCTACACGCAGGTGCATATAAATTTTTAAATAACAGCTTCTGAAACCCTCCCAACTTATATTAAAAATATTTATACAGGTTGGCTGACGAGGTATGCAGTATTTTTGAGGAAGCTCCCTGGCAGGAGAAGATTAGCTGTGATACTGAAGCCGCAGTGTAGCAAACGAATAGGCAGAATGACCGATACTGTACAATACCGTCACCTTTCTGTTCGTGAGTTAAATACCTTTGCCCTGGCACAGCTTCTCCCACTGGGCCCCGGGGCTGCGTTAGTTCACGGCACCGCTGCAGCCCCCAAAGGGTGAGTGGTGGGAGCTGCTCCGCGAGGCTGGAGGGTTTGTCCCTCCGAGAGCTGGTGTGAGGCTTCCTGCACCGAGGTCAAGCATCGCCAGAGCGTGTGGCTTCGTCATCTCTGCCCGTGCCAGCTGGAGCCCGCAGGCAGCCCGTGTCCTCCCCAGGCACCGAGCGTTGCCAGAGACGGGCCTGGGAGCGCAGGAGACGTGGGGTGAGACCCGGACCGCTGCGAGTGCTGGGGTGTTGAGGGATAAATCGAGCTTTGCTGGGTGCTGCGCTCTCGGTGGGGTGCTGTCGATTTCCTGCTAGCTTTTTATGAATGGAGTCGGCCTTTCTCCATGGCCCCATGGGCACCCTCTCGTCTGCGCCTCGGTGAATAAGTTAAGGAAGAAACTGTTGGTTTTGACCACAGCAATGATGCTTCTTGGATGGGTTTCAGTTGCACCTAAGGAACCAGACACGCTGTGTACACAGGAGGAGTTTATGCACGTAGGAATGTGTGTGTATATTCGCACACAGCTGCGCTGCTCTCCTGTCCCTCCTGCAGCTGATCTATGTAGCAGGGACTCAAGGAGGGGAAAGTTTTTTGCATCAATAAAGTGCTTCTCTTCCCCCTTTCCTCCCCCCCGCCTGCCCAATCTGACCCCCTTTGCAGCAGCACAGTAAAACTAACATACTGAAATCTCTTTTCTCTTTCCTTCTCTCTCATCTTCTTGTTTTTCTAGATGTTTCCCCTGCCAGTGGCTAATGGAAAAAACAGACCCACGACCCTAGCGAGCACTCAGTTTGGAGGATCAGGTACTGTCATCTTATTTTTTTTTTTCTTAACACTGTAATGTTTCTTGCAATAATTTGTGTTTGCTTCCAGAGACCCAAAAGGATGGGTTTCTGTAGTTTTGTGTTATGTATTTTTCTGGTGGTGGTCTGCTACTATTTCTCTGGCTGATTTTCTTGTTGCTCCACGTGTCTCTGGGTAGTTGAAGCTGCTCTTGCTGATCTGTCTCCAGTTAAGAAGTCACTACCTTAGCTGAAGGTTGTTGTCTCGCTGCTCAAATTGAAGCAGCCTGAGAGCAGACAGTTGATGCTGTCCTCTTAAGCTGCTTAGGCGAACGCGTGTCTGCAGATGTACGCCCTGGAAGACTTTTGCTGTACGTCGCTGAGAAGACACGGTGGTGGTGGTTAATTCCTGGGGTTCAGCTGCCCAAAGGGAGACTCTGGTGCAGTTGGGGTGTCTGCTCCATTCAGTCCTTCCAGCGGCTCCCTGCTGTTGGGTGGGATCTCGGCATTCCCAAAGGGACCTTTGCAAAGCCCTCCTCCTGGCCAGACGCCTCCAGGCAGCACGGCCGCCCCAGGGGGGTGGGCAGCAAGGGTGGCTGGAGCCGTTCCACTGGCCTCCAAGCTGGGCCCCACTGTGGTTTTGGGGTGCTGTCGAGCAGAGCCCTGCCTGTCCCGCCTTGCCGCAGTGCCCCTGAAGCCAGCGGCTGGCCCCGCTCCCCAGAAGTGCTGAGCGGGCACATGTCTGCTGGCCCAGCTGCCGAGGAGCGGCCAGGGGTGCCAACATCAAGGGGCTTCGGGAGCAACATCTGCGGGGAGGAGCAGGCTGGTGATCGGCTATGGTAGGAGACTCTCCGAAGGGCACATAGCTTTAGATGTCTGATGGGGAAATGTGGCGCTGGTTAATTTAAGTGGAGAATCCCGTGGCCGGGTGGACAGCGCGGTGCCGTGCCAGGCTTTTGATGCCCAGGGAAGCTGCTCTGTGCAGGGCTTGCTGCAGCCCCTGGCATGCAGGAAGTTCAGTTAATTTGCCCTTCTTGCTGAAACACGCTGACGCTTTGTGGATGGTTAAAACTTGACCTTCTCTACCCTGGGCTGACTCGAGCTGTCCAGGGAAACTCCTGGCCACGTGGAATGGCCGTGCCCTGACACCAGGAGGCATCCTGGAGACCGGGGTGGGATTTCTGGATAGCAGCCCTGATGCCGCAGCATGCTGTGGGGCAGCTCTTGGGGAGACCTGCAGAAGCGGGGTGGGAGGGGTGAACTCTGCCCTGCCCTGCTCCTGCCCTTTTTGGCCAGGGAAATTTGATGCGTTCAGATTGGGTTGTTTAGCTGCATGTCAGGATAGTTTTGAGCAAATATTTTTACAGGGAAGGAAGCTGTTGAGTGGGCGCTGGAGGAAATTCGAGGGGAGAAAACTCTTGGGTTAACCCAGATGGAAGCTGATCTCTCCAGCGAGTGTTCCTGTGCACGACTTTTGCTGTTAAAATAATCCACAGAAGAGGCACTACACACTAGTGAGAAAATAGTAATGGAGCAAGCTCACATTAATTCGTTTCCTGCTTGGAGGCTGGCTTGGCTGCTGGGTTTATATTGCTGGCCAGCGAGGAGAGGCTGTGAGCAGGGCTCTGCGGTACAGCCGGCGCGGTGACCGGACCCCCCTCCGCTTGGCTGTGCAGCAGCCGAAACAACACAAAATCTTCTATTCCCACCCCCCCACCCCTTTCTTTCGGGTGAGTGAAAGGTAATGTTGACACCACCCTTCCTCTGGGCTGCTGCTTTTTGCGTCTGGCTGTGTGAGCAGTTCATAAAAACAGAGGACTGATGTTATACAACTGCACTGAAGGCAGTTGCACAATCACTGCTGTCCCGGTCTCAGCGCTCTGCAGCGGCTCTTTCATCCTGTCGTGGGCATCCCAGGTTTCAAACGCAGCTCGGGGCTTGGTTTAGGGGAAGCCTTTTGCTCCAGCAGCAGAATTATCCCTTGGCCAGTCATCCTCGGCCTCACTTCTGGAGAGCGGGGGGCATGTTTCATTTGCGTGTCAGCTTTGTGCCTTCTCTTTGGTCCTGAACGTTTGACAATTGATTTTTGCTGGTGGTGTGAATAACTGTAGTAAGACGTTAACGAGATGTGCCTTGCACAGAGGTGCACCGCGTCTGTTAGAAGGATCCAAGGTGTCTAAACTAGGTCCCAGATAGTGGCGAGTGGTTGTTTTCATAGTTTTCTTGATGATGGTTTAGCTTAATTCAATAATTGACAGCAAGGTACAATCAGATACTAGTTCATCCACAGAGGCATGGCCAGCCATCCGGCTCAAAATTTGATTTGAAGTCGAATCGTCACCAGCCCTGATGTGGTCAGAGGGTGAAGAGCAGATGGTCCTTGGATTTGGGGACCCGGACTTGCTGAGGGAGCAGAACGCCTTGCAGCCATGCTGTAATCTGGACCCGGAGATTAGCTCCCTAAATCTTCTTGCCTTGCAGGAAGGCCTAGGCTTCATCTTTAATGTGCCTCATGTTTTTCAAACACTCCTCCTGTTCAATCGATATCCCATACCCCTGATAAAGATAGCGCAGCATTTCCCCTCCGCTGCTGTCCCTATGCCTGGAAAGGAGAAGCAAACACGGATTCGCTTAAGTCTTGGCTCGGTAGCATGCACCATTGGGCCAGTATCTCATTATTTGGGGTTATTGTAGTAACCCCAAGGTAATAAACTGGTGCCATCTTACGTGGCAGAGAAATTGGGCTTCTACCCAATTCATGCTTCTACCCACCCTTGGACATGTGAATTCGTGGCTTTCCACTTTTCATCTTCCTTTTCCTTGCAGAAATCCTGGGGCAGTATGTAGCTTTTATTTTTTTCCCCTCCAGAGGAGCTATTAACTCGAGGCTCTTTCCTCCCCAGGAGAAGTTACGAGTGAAGGGAGCAAGGCAGTGACTCGTATGACTCCCGGCCAAAATGCCCCACTTGCCAAGATGAGGTTCTTGCTTCCAAAGTCCAGCTGGTAAAGAAGGTAGCGCAGTCATTTGAAACAGTGCTACTAAAAAAGTCACAGTGATAAAGTTGCCCCAAATTAAAATCCTTTTCAAATCCCAATTAATAATTGCTCTGGCCAAGCTGCCAGTGCTCATGCGGGTGGCCCCTTCGTGAAGAAGAGCCCACTTCTCTCTCCCAGGCCAGGAAAATTCAAAGTCTTAATGCAAGCCCTTGAGCTTTGAGATCCCTTTGCTTTTATATTTGTCTCCTGGTTTTATTTTAAGCTCTGCCACTGTTTCCCTCATTTCTGTCCTTAAATGCACCAGGGAGGAACTGGTTTAGCTACCCCGCCGCATGGACAATTCAGCACCTCCGCTTTGCGTTTTCTTGGCAAGACGAAACCCAACAATTGCCACTCGGATGGAGCTTACGTCACGCAGACCGTGTCTGCAGCATTTATAGCACATATAGGTCACTGCGGGGAAGCTGGTCTTCCTGGGGCTTTGAGCTGCAACTAGTGTTTTCCAGCTTAAGCTGTGTCATTTGCTGCTGGTATTTCATTTTAGCCGGGACGCTCAGTGTATGCCTATTGTCCTGGTCCTAGAAGGCTGCGGTTTTGTCATCCCCTCGCCAAACTGTTTATTATTTACAGTAGCAAACCATTTAAAACCGTGTCCTCCGTCCCCCCTCATGTCATAGTTCATAAATGACTAATCTGATCAGAAGCAAGCTCCCTCCCAGCGCGCTTAATTAAACTGCGCCTCTAGCAGGAAACCGCGCGTGCTAAATTTCACATGGAAATAACCATTTTTAATTGACACTAAGACAGTAGGAGTGGCAGGAGGCAAAGAAGTTTCATTGTCTCTTCCCAGCCCGGGCAGTGGCATTGCCGCCACGGCATGGGGCCGTGCCGGGGCTGTCGCCTCGTGGCTGCTGGGCTTTCGGCAGGGTCAGCGCATGCCAGCTGCGCCTTCGCTTCAGCAAGTGAGTTGGGGCTCTGCGGAGCAGGGAAATAACGCTGAGGCAAATGGTTGTGCGAGGCAACGCGTCTCCCGGAGCAGCTCCTGAGCAGCGCTTTGCATCCGTGGTTAATACGGAGAGTGTGCAGCCATCTCCCCTTCGCATCGGAAATGGTGCGCAATGCCAGGTTTGTGTCCTATTGAATCAGGAGCCCAGGCGGTCTCCTGCTGACAGATGATTCTGCTCAAAACAAGTAAAAGCTCTGCTAAAAAAGTAGCTCTTTTTTTTTTTTTTTTCACCTTCCCTTTTGAGTAAATGAATTTACCATTAAATGTCTTTTCCTCCTTGCTTTGTGCTGAAGGGAGCTCCCTTGCTTGGGATCTCTTAGGTGGGTTTGGAAGGGGGAGTCCCCTCCTGGTCTGTGCTGTGATTTCCACCCCCAAAATTTGTTCAGTGCTTTTTTGCTAGTGAGATGGTGGGATGAGGCTCAGTGTTGAGGGAATTGCTTTGATCGGGGCAAGTTCATAGAATATATTTGAAGCTGGCTAACCGGGGAGTGTTTCAAAGAGCTACAAGCTGGTGCATGTAACAGATTTTAAGTTATAGTCTACTGAACAAAGTAAATGCATTCTCCCTGGAGGTAGGTGAGTCTGTATCCCCTTTGAAAGCCTGCTTTAAACAACGTTCAAACTTGGATACCTGTGGCAACAGCACTGAAAGTAATAAATTCCATGAAAGATGAGGTTGTCGCTTTAATTGGTGCTATGGGTGAGCTGTTTGAAGATTTAATTATTTTGTGTGTGCGTGCAGCCCTCTATTAGGAAGCTCCAAGGTGGGGAGGGGAGGGTCTGGTGCACCGGCTGGGAGCGCGGCGCCTGCCCCGGCAGCTCTGCAAACGCAGGAGCGGCGCTGGGCTCCGCTTCGCTCGCTGGGTAGTTTGCGGTAAAATCATCTAAGTTAGAGAGTTGCGAAGAGCTAAACACAGTGTTTCTGTCGCCGTGTTGTCAGCAACTGAGTTTCAGGCTGCAGAATAGCATTCGCAACTATTTACCACAGCGAGGAAAACAGGAGCTTTTATTAGTAAGGATGTATCACGTTTTCCTACTAACTGCCTCTAGTTCCCACATGTTTTGCTTGTGCTGAAGTGGGAGTGATGGGCTTTGCTTGCTATTTTGATAGATGATGAAAGGCAGACATGAGGTGCGCAATATGTGACTTGATATTTAAAACTGGCACTTTCCATTAAAGTATGTACTTCAGGCTGCTTGTTTATGTTGCGGTCGTGCCCGTGCAGCAGGCTTGCAAAACTGTCACTAAACACAAAGCCACCACAACAAAAAAGTCAAAGCAGAAAAATTTACTTGCCTGCCTATTGGCGTGACTGTTTCTTTCAAAGTAAAAATTACTTTTTAGCCATTATCAAAGAAAAAAAAAAAAGCATTGCCATGGACAAGTCAAGCTTGCAAAGCTGTGAGGTCTTGTTATCCTGGAAAGAGACAATCCCTGAGGCCCTTCGCTGCTCTCCGCGCCCCTGGAGCGGTTCTGCTCCTGCCACCAGCAGAGCCCGCTCCCGGGGTGTAGGAGGATGCTGCCGGCGTGCCGAGGGTATTGCAGGGAAACGCCCAGGGTGCCGCAGTCCCAGCCGTCCCAGTAACAAAGCCTGGAGGACTTTCAGTGGAGTTCGTCTCCCACGTGCTAGTCAGGTGCGTTAAACGCCCTTCTGCTTTGTTTTTGGCTCTGTTTTTGTCTCCTCTTCTCCTTCCTCTCCCCATTCTGCTCCCTGTTTTTCCCGTGGGGTGGGTCCTGTCAACCAGGACAGAAAAAGCGGGGTTTGGAAGAATAGGCTTGGAGGTCCCAAAGGCTGGGGGCAGGGAACGCGGGTCGGCAGGAAATAGCAAGCGTGGGGGAACAAATGGCAGGGGAAGATCTTCACGCCTGTCTCCCTCAATCCAGCATCACACCCCAGTTGCATCTCTGATCCTTGTGTCCTGGGGTGCGTGTTCCTGCTCCCAGGGCTTCTCCATCTGGGCAGCTGTTTCTCCTGTGCCTTTGCAGTGAGGTTGAAACATGAAGGCCTTCCTCCATCTCTCTCTCGCTGTTACCTCTCTTCAAATTTATATATTTTTTTCCTCGGACTTTCGGGGGAGGCTGAGAGCGAGGGTGTCCTGCCAGAGGCGCAGCCCGTTTCCAACAGGCACGCGAGGAGCGAGCCTGGGGAGAGCGGGAAAAGGGTGACCATGCTGTTGGGGCAGCGGGGATGCCCCGACAGCAGCTCAGTGCTTCTCCAGCAGTTTGGGAGAGGCAAATATAACCCGGTCACGCCAGTGGCTCTGTAGTTATGGCTGAGAAATCTCCCTCACTGCCTGTCTTGGTGTGTGTTTAACTTCAGGGGGTGGAAGGGTGCATGTTTTCAGAGAAGGGTTGTTTTTTTCCCCCTCTTCTCCCACCCCAGGGAAGAGTCCTCCTGGCTGGATTTGAGATTTTGAACTAGGAAAGAGCACAGAGAATGTCGGGAGTGCCAGAGAGCCAAAGCTGTACTGAGATAAGTGACAGCTTTTGTTTAGAAACTGCAAATTTGACGCAGACCTTGTTTAAGCACACAGTTTTAACTTTGCCAGAAGAGCTAAAGCAGTACAGCCATCTCCTGCCGGCAGAGCTTTTTTCTTCCCTAGATGAGGCAATTCAGTACTAGTGTAACTGTGCCTGCTCGAGGGGTTATGATGAGTGTATCTTATGTAAAAATCACGTGCCTTGCCTGGATTAAGCTGATGTGAAGCTGGGCTAGAAGTGAACCTTCTGTGTTTCAAAAGAACGTGTACAAGCTCAAGCACCTGCTTTCCTTCTAATAAGAGGAGCTGGTTCCGTATTAATCGCGTGCCAGTGTCGTTGCCTTGTTCATACTGCTGCCTTCTCAATTGCAAGGGCCAGGGTCTCATTACAAACGATCTTCTGGAGGGCAGCACATTTGGGGTTTGGCGCTGGGATGCAGCAGCTCTGCCTCAGCCCACCTCAAATCCTGCTCACGCAGGACTGCCTGAGCGGCATGTGGTGGTGCAGGGCCGAGCCTTTGGCTCAGCATCCCAGCTCGAGGTCTTGCACACTTGTTGTGCCCTTTCCAAAGGAGAGAGATGGCTTTGGAAGGGGCCCAGCAGGTCTGGCAAGCGTTTCTGCTGGACCTCGCTGCTGCTAATTTCAAATTCTGCATGCTCTGTAGGGTGCCCTACTCCAGCACGTGTCCCGCGTGTGACCGCTTACTCTGCCTATTGCATCTCCATTGTTAATGTTTTTATGCAGTGAAACTCAAATTGGAATTTTTGTTTTCATTTTGAGACAGCAAATGGTTGTTTTAAGGGGATGGATTTGATGCGTAGTGCTATTCTGTTACTCTGGATGGCCTCATCTCTAACCTGGCACTATGTTATTCAGGGTTAACGTGGCTGAAGGATGCTATAAAGGCATCTTCTCTGCTCACTAGTTCCCAAAATCACTGGTAAAGGTGATATTTTCAATGCTCTTCTAACACAAGAGCAGACTCTGAACCCAACCAGATAACGATGTTATTCGCAAGTGACATTTTCACAGCTAGGAAGATGATGGTGACCTACTACGGCTTTAGCTGGAAGAGGGAAATGTTGACACAAGCCTCCCCGTGGTCATTGGAGTGAAGTCGTGAGCATCTCTGTTTCCTGAGCGCTTTGAGCTGCAGACCCGAGAGCACGAGAAGAGTCCATCGACTAAACTCGATGGTTTAGGTGGAGGGCAGGTGAAGCCCTCTCGGCAAACACCACGTCCCCTCATAGGTGAGGCTGATGTGAGATGGTTGTCTAAACTGGGCTGATCTGCCCAACGTGGCAGCAACGTGGCATGATTAGCTAACTGTGGGAGCGGGGGTGATTTGGCTGCATCAGCTAGGAACCTGCCCCAGGAGCGGCGTGAGCCAGGCTGTGCCTGAAAAACACGCTGTGCTCCTGGGAGCGGGTTTGGTCCCTCTCCCCCGTGGTGCAGGGATCGTGGTGCAGGTAAACCCCGGGTCGCTGATTGCTGGCTGTTGTTTCTCTTTTGTCTTGGCGCTTGCTGGGGCCTCGCTGCTTCTGTTCAGCCTGTTTTACCTGCTCCGGGTGCAGGAGCGGAGGGTTTTGCCCACCTGCACACTGGTGGCTGCACAGCGCCCTCTCCATCGCATGGAGGGCTGCCGAGCAGTGGGCCAGTGGTGGACGTGCGGCCGATGCAGCTGTCTCAGTTATGCCAAAAAGTTTGCCCACATCTGCCTCTTGGATTCCCAAGATGCGTGGGTTGGGATTATCCTGCCCTCTCCCAGCACCTCCAAATAGCTGAGAAATCCCCGGAGCACGGCAAGGGGGTGGCAGCCCGCAGGCTCCAAGGAGGAGCACCGGCCTGCCTGCTTGTCTGGTGTGGCAAGGACAAGGGACCTGGGCAGCGTTGGGTTTCCCTGGCACATCCCCAGGCCACCAGCCCCGCTGGATACGTGCAGGTGCCTGAAGCTAATCAACTTGGGAGGCAAGGATTGGCAGTGACCTGCTTGATGTCATGCTTCCCAGCTAGCAGGCAGCTTGGAGGCTGCAAAAAACCCTAAAGCGATGTGGTGGCCTGAATGCAGGTACCCGCTGGTGACCGGCACTCGTGAGGGAGGGATTGCATTTTAAGAAAGTGGGGCTTTTCCACGGGGTGGCTGCAGAGGGCCTGTCGTCAGCGGGTTGATGCTTGTGCCCCTGCTGAACGTCTGAGCGGAGAGTGTCTCGCTGCATGCTTTGGAGGCCCTTCTGCCAAAAGGTTCCCAAATACTTTGCAAGTCTTGATTAGCACATTAGCTTAAACAAATTGAGTTATATATGCCACGGAGGGAAGAAAGGTACTGCACTCCTTCAGTGTTGACTTAAAGTTTAATTAATTTTGTTGCCAAATGAGGCATGAAATACAGTGTGAAATATATTGTGGTGCTGAATGCGTAATTGTACGGGGACTGGGAGCACAGTGAGTGCTGAGCATAGGAGATCACCTGAGGCAAGCTAGGGCACAGAGCTCTCGTGGCACCGAAACGTGCGCATCTGGCAGCGGCGGCGCAGCCAGGCTCTCAGCTGGCAGCAGCGAGCTGATTCGGGGGGACACGCGCCCCAGCAGCGCTCCCCAGGGGAGTTAGAACCTGGCCAACCTCCCTACCCAAAGTGGAAGCGGAGTCTGAAGACACTGTTGTGGTGCCCAAGGGTTTGTCACTGTTTTTTTGCCGGAGGACCCAACCACCGGAGCCAAACAGTCGGACAAGACTCGCACCTCCGTCTCCCTGGGGTCTGTCCTCTCCGGGACGCGGCAGGAGCAGCCGCTGTGGCCTTCGTGTCTTTGCTGTCTTGAAACCGATTCAACTGTGGTTTGGGGTAGAATGGGGAATTTTGCCATCTGGTTATAGAGATTCTGGGTTTGTCTGTCCTGGGTGGCTTTGCAGGGTGGAAATACATATGAAGAAACATCAGAGGAGGAAAAGCTGAACTTTGAGTGAAGATTTCTTGATTCAGCTTTTGAGAATTTTTGTAGCGGCTGTTTTGATGCTCTTCTCACTGCCGTGATTGTTTCTGGAAGGAGGATGTCTTCCCAGCACCTTGCTCCCCCACTAAAGGAGGGAAAGAAGCAGTCCAGGACATCTACCCCCCTTTTTTTTTATCTTGAATTTTTCAATCAACTCTCCAGGTAGCCCAGCTCCAAAGCCAACGGGGAGAAAAATTTTAAAAAATCCTGTCCATCTGCCTGTTAACCCTGAGAAGCACATCCCCACCTCCCAAGTGACCTAAGGCAATGTCTCCCTCTAAATGTAGCTGGAGATTGCATCATGAGTGAGAGGGAGGTGAAGTTAATGTGGCATAAGCTTTTTCTAGCAGGGGAATCTTCACGGTTAGACAGGGACTGAAAATAAATAAACGGGCCTCATTTCAGAGCTTCTGGGGACGAGGCTGGGTGGAAGGGCAGCCTGCAGCAGCCTGGTATGCATGTGGAGGTGGGGTTTTTTCATACCACATGGGGCAAAGGACAGTTGTCTACAAACCCTTGGCCTGTCCTAGATGGGAAGAACCTTCCAGTAAAGCGGGTGACACTCCCTGTGTCCTGTCTGCAGGGTGCTGGGGACCGCCAGCGAGCTGTGGGGTGTCCTTTGGTGGCAGCACTCGCCTCTCCTGGGAGCTGGTGGGTAGCAGATTTAGTGGCAGCTGCCCAGAGCTCGCTGGCCACCACTCGAGGCAGAGCTGCCCCTCTCCTCCAAGAGTTTTGAAGCCTTTTCTGTCCGTCCTTCATCCCTGGCCGCTGGGGACGAGGAATCATGGAGGTTTTTCCCCCTCCGAAAGCTCTCCCCGGCTCTCTGTCGTGGTGCTGTGTGGTCGCAGAGGTGGTGGCATCCAGGAGTGCCCCAGGGGATGACCCACTGTGGCCTGGAAGAAGACCCAGCCAAACCCCTGCAGGACAAGCCTCGGAGGACACTGGTGTTGCCAATCACCTCTCTTATCCTTCCGCCTCGTCCCGCACAACGCGTGGGGACAGGAGGCTTGGCTGTGACAGGCGACGAAACCCGTCCTTGTGGTGGTGAGCGTGTGACCACTTCTCGGAGAGCGGGGAGGTCCCGGGCCCCTTCTGCTTTCTGGGACGTTTTTTGTTTTTTAAAGTGAGGTGGTCTCTCTTCCAAAGGCTTCTTAATGCCCCGTTAACATTGTTATACAAAACAGCAGTATGCCATTTAATTAGGAAAAATACGTACTAACCTCTACCATATGTTGCTCTTCTCCTCGTATTTGCATTTGAAAGTCCAGCTGAATTTCAATGTGAAACTGGATTTTATCCAAATGATGAATGGCCCGAGAGGCTGTGGGAAGGTGGATGTGCCTCCCGAGCGCATGTGGTTGGGTTTTTTTTTTTCCTTTTTAAAGAAAATTTTTAAAGCAGGGTTCCTTTATTTCTTGTACCGTGGTTCAAACTGTTTGCACCTTTCCTCTAAAACCTTAAGTGAACTTGCCTGGCTGGGTGGTCATCCCTGTACCCTCGGAAGCACAGAGGCCGCAGCCCCCCGAAGGAGAGGGATTAGAGATACTCTTAAGCAACATGTTTCCAGTGGCAGCTCTGCTCATGGCCGAGGAGATGAGCCTTGCTGCCAAGCCTCCCCATGCTTCTGGGTTTCAGCAGTGGCTGCTCTGTCCTCGTAGGTTTGTAGTCTCCTTTGCTGACTTAAAGAAGACTTTGGTATCGATAGGCACCTTTTCTTTCAACAGGTGAGTCGATGGCCCGGCCGTGCGGGCGCCTTCGCCTCTGCGGCAGGAGCGTGGTGAGGGTTCTTTGCTCCGTCGGATGGGGTTTGTGCATGTGCGCCTTGTCTTGTCTCTTGGCATGCAGGGCTTTGCTAAAAGTGCACCAGCCACAGCTTCCTAGCCGGGAGCTGAAGCTTTTTGGCTTTTTATTTTTAGTTTGTTGGAGTGGCGGCAGCTCCAAGCCCCTTCCCAGACAGGGCCATGGTTTCTCTGTGGTCGGTGCTTCTCTGGCAGCGTGGGGCAGCGCTCCCCGTCTGCTGTAAAACGGGAGCGGTGGCATCTCGCTGGTGCTTGGACTGCTGGAAGAAGAGCTGGTTTAGGAGCTGTATGGTGGCTGGGTCCGTGGCAGTGCATTCCCACAGTCCCTTAGAGCTGCCAGTGCTTTCCACTTGGTTGGAGGCTGGATTTTTCTCCTCATCTGAGGTACATTTAAACTGCGCTAAGCTCTGTAACAAGCTCAGCGTTACGTTGCTGAGCCTGGGTGTGCTCACATGGCTCATAGTGACCTTTTACCTCACCTACCTGGCAAAAAAAACCCTTAAAAATCACTTCATATCCTGATTATTTCACATCCTCTGCCTCTGCAAATCCGTCTTCGGAGGATCGCTTGGGTGCTGGGCTGGCCATGGTGTTCGCAGGGGGAACTGGTTGCCACAGGTTTCTGACTTTTGTTCTCCTTTCTCTTGGCCCCTTGGAGATCAGTTCAATCTTTAAGACAGTTTTTGTTGGGGCTTTTTGTTGTGTTAATGCAGCTGAACTAATATGATTACATTTCCAGATTTGGGTAATGGAATAACAAGTCAGGAAGCTCTTTTTTTTTCCTTTTTTTTTTTCTAAAAAAAGGAGAATTTATGTCACTTCCAAATTATCCAAGTCTCCAGTTGGGAAGATCTTTCCCTTTCTCAGTTACTCTTGGCATGAGGGCTCCTTGCTACCGTGGCCATGTACACGGCACCCCGGTCCTGGCGTAAGGGCTGCTGCACTTCTTGCTCTGTTGTGGTCAGTGACGGACCCAAGGCAACCACGAGGTTGTCCTGGGTGCCCAAAAAGATGGGTCTTCCCTTCCCCATGAGAGCTGCCAGGCTGAAGGGGCCATGTATGTCCCCCAGTGCCATGTTTGGGGCAGAGACCCTTGCACACATGCCCTTCCCTGGGGCAGTTTCACCAGCATCTCGAGGTGTGTTGGCTTTGCTCATCTCTGTGCTCACTCTCAGATTTCGGAGGAGCGATCTGGAAAACAGCTCAGCCAAATCATCTCGCAATGGCAACTTCCCTTCTAAAAAGAGAAGGATGTTGCGGAGTTAGTGGCTTCCCATTATTTTCCCCAATTTGAGTGCTTTGTTGCCGTCGGTCCCTCAGTGTCAGGCTGTGCGGTCTGCTTTGGTTTGGAGGCAGCCTTGCCACTGCAGAAGCACGCCGTGGCGCAGGGCGCCTGTGTCTCGGAGCTGTGCAGGCTTTGGCTTCCTGAAGCACTGAGCTGCTCCTCCCCTCTCGGGACGGAGGTACCGGCCGGTGGAGCCCCCGCACCGATGCAGCCCCACCGAGCGGGAGCGGGGCCGTGGCGTTTGCCCTTCTTTGGGTATGCTGTAAGAAGGTAGTGAGTCACTTTCCATCGAACCGATAGTTACCCTGCTCCTGTCTTGTATTTGTGTTGTGTAGCCAGCAGGATTATTTATAACTTAGCCAGCATCCCGAGTCTATTGTTTCAGCAAAGAGCAGGAATGACTAGATGACTTCCTGAGATTTTTTTTTACCACCCCCTCATTTTTTATTTTTTTTAAAATCTGCTTTTCCTTCCAAGTATTATATTCGCCAGTTGGATGCTTTCCCCCCACATCTTCCCCTCCTGATTGTGCATTTGTGCTGCTGACAATCCCACTACCGGTGTTGCTTTAACTCTAAAAACTCTCCCAGGAAAAGCCAGGGTCTGTGCCCTGGGAGGGCTGGGACACCTTTGAAAGGCGCGAGCGGCTCTCACCGGGCCTGGAGCCAGCCTCGCAGGTGCTGAGGACCAAGGCACGAGGCTCCGGCAGTGCCGTTAACAGGAGGGCGAGCGCCTGTGCACTTGCAGGAGTTACCTTGTGCCGTGGACGCCTCGGGATGCTGTGCGGGGCTGGTCCGGTCCAGGCCACCAGCACAGGATTGCACCTTTGTGCTCTGGTTCAGCCTTTTTGTCACTGCCCCGCTGAAGGTGTTAATTGGGGCTATCCAAAGGTCTCACCCAAGCCCGGGGCTGCATGGGCAAAGGCCATTTCCATGCTGGCAGAAGCGGTGCATCCAGCTGCAGGGACATGGCAGTGGTGGGCATGGTCCTGCGCTCCTGTCCTTGCACGTGTGACCGCTCGCCCCGTGGCTAATGCTGCCCAGATGGGACCACTGCCCTAATCCTGGCGCTCTCCTGGTTCTTGTCCTCCTCCTCTTTGTCCATCTGTCTGCAGTTAATTCACTGTTGATATTGCAAGACCCAGCAGTCATCACGGTTTTAATTAAGCCCTTCCCTGGAAATCAGTGGGTAGTAAAGGTGTGCAAAATGGAGAGAAGGGGCAGGGTGGGTGGTTTGGTGAACTCAGATGATCTGAACCTCTGGGAGGGAGCTGCAAGTTGAACTTCTTGGGGAGCAAAACCGAGGGCCCTGACAGCTGCTGTGCGCAGCTCCTCCTTGCCCTAACAGCCCAGCTCCACTTTGGATCTTCTTGCTTGAAATTGGGGCATAAGACTCCTGCTTTGGGTTTGGTTTAGTCAAATTCTCCTTCTGGCTGAGTGGGATGCTCTGAGATGGAGCCTTGGTGGTGCCTGTCCTGGCTGCGTTTCCTTCATCAGCTTCTTCTCATCCATGATATAACGAGCAGCCTCTGAGGTTAGAGCGGCTGCTGCCACGACCTGCAAAAGCGACCCGGGGGTGAAACAGCTGAAGAGGAAGGAGTCTTTGCTGCCTTGTGGTCAGCGGAGATCCTGCAGAAGCCCTCTCGGTTTCTATTAGTTCAGAACTCAAAACTTAGTGCTCGTTTATTTTTAAGTTGCTGTTTCTAGCCGAGGTGCCTGCAAGCCCTTGCTTGTCCTCCCCCCGTTGGTAGAAGCTGCCTCCAGGCCCCCCTGGCTCCGGACCCTTCCCAAGCGGGGCTGCAGGGAAGCAGTGGAAGGGGCTGACGGTTGCCTGGCCTGTCTCCGGTTCGCCCCCTTTTCAGGGCTCGTGGCACAGAAGTGTTGCTCTCCCTGCGCTGACTTTCCAGGAACTGCCCAGCTCTGCAGGGAAGCATGAGGTTGATCCAAATGGAGCTCTGCCACTCTGGAAACGCCACTTGGATGTGAGGAGCTCAGAGTGAAAAATGAGTCCTGAATTCTGTCCTGTGGGGTTTCTACATACTCTTTGTAGCTGGTTTTGCTTTTCCAGGTTACTTGTGGTGCAGAGCACTAGGTATGGGTCAGAAGCTGGAGGAGTGTTGCATGAGATCCCAGGCCTGGGGTCAGATGATGTTCTGAGACAGGCCTGGGAATTGAGGCATCTCAGGGAACCGATGTCCGGAGCCATGAGCTCACAGCAAACTTCTGGGGTCCTCTCTGGATTGCTTGTTGCAGTCAAAATTGGAGGTCATTTAGGCCAGGCACTGAACTCGCTTCTTGGTAAGAGCTGGTCCCAAAGCCCTTACAGCCCAAGGAGAATGGTTTCAGGTCGTGTAGGAGCTCGTGCATCCAAGAGGATGCTTGTGCCGGCTGCTAGGCAGCCTCCTGCTGCTGCTTGTTCTCGTTCCTGTGAGGTTTTCAAGCTGCTCCTCCCCTAGCTAGTGCACCCTTGTGCTGGCTCCTTCCCACCCCAGACGCTCAGTTATTTCGGTTTTCTCCCCTAGCTGGAGTCTACAGGCAGTGATCTCCCAGGTAAAGCGCCTGTATGATTCCCGTGCTGTCCAGCTCACCGCAGCGTTTCCCTGGAGCGGTGGGAAAAGCCGAGCCTGGATGGCACTGAATTCCCACTTCCTGCCGCTCCTCAGGTTCCTTTCAACTGAAGTGCACGGAAAAAGATGAGTAAAAAGATGGGGAGCGCGACTTATGCTCTCCACTGTGAAACCACTGCAGCTTAGGCCCTCTGACAGCAGGAGTTGTGCCACATGGCAAGGAGAGCCAGGCATGAGCATCTCCTACAGCACGCTGCCTCTTCCAGCCCTTCTGGGTCAGCTCAAAAATAGAGAACAGCACTTCTCCCCCAGCTTGCTTTGTATTTTTAAAAGCATTGTGGTTTTTTTGTTCTGTTTTCTTTAAATAATTTTCTAAAAAGTTGAAACTGTAGGACTGGTGCTTTTTTACCCCAAGAAGAAAACGGAAAGATTAGTGAGACATTGTGGTTTGGATTGCCAGTTGTAAAGATTTCTGCGTGCTCCAGTGTGCGAGGCTTTCAGAGCTGGTGAGCGCAAGCGCTTGTTCCGAGAGGTGGCTCGACAACATGTGGGTTAATAGCTGGAGATGTGTCTGTCCACGCAGGTATTTAAGCGATAATCTGTGTCGCTTTATATTGTGCCAAAAGAGGCTGTCTCAGCTCTGGTCTCTGCTGCTGCCTTTCCAGCTCTGCCCTAATTTTTGGGCAAGTCTCTCCATATGTACAATAGCTAGAAACAGTTTTGTTCCCTAGAGAGGCTTTGAGGTTTAACATTTATAAAATGCTTTGAGATCTGCAGATAAAGGAAAGCAAGACAATAAACAGCGACCAGGCCTGTGCCAAAGAAATACCCTATATCACCACCACAGGGCCACGCAGGATTTGGGTGGAGATGGCTTTTGTTAGAGGGCAAACAACCGCTCCAGAAGCCGCTGCTGCAGACTTGGTTGGGAGCCCTGCTAGCAGGAGGGGTGCAGCTAAGCCCTGACCCTGGCCTTTAGGAGGGCTTGTGTTAAGGAGATAACATCTGTGGATAAGAGCACGGCTGAGGCATGTAGGTGAGTTTTTCCCTGCACTTTCCATCAGCCGGGGTGATCTCGGGCTGCCCAGGGGCTCGCTGGGAGCGAACCTAGGCTGGAAGAGATGCTGCTGAGTTGCTCTTTGCTCTCCGGGCAGTGCATCATAAAATCCCTTGGTAAACTTAATCCACTCCATAAACCTCGTTAACTTTCTTTTAACTGCCTTTGCCTGTCCTTAGAGTGAACTCCTTTATAGTCCCCCAAACAAAGGCAGGCAGGAGTGGGCAGGGACGGAGGAACCGGGAGCTGCGCTCCTCCCCGGCACTCCCGGGCGGGTGGGAGGAGCGCCTGGGGCTCGGACTGTGCGGCACAGGGGCGCTGGGCTCCTCGGCTGCCAGCTACGGTGGACATGGCATCCCAGAACAAGCTGTTTTGGGGTAGGTCTTCCTGCCAGACATCTGGCGATGCTGGGATTTTTTGGCAGAGGGTGGGAGGATGGAGTGCGAAGGAATCATTTTTAGTGGATCACTTGGGAATTCTGCTCTTGAGGGATTTGGAGGCAGGTGGCAGGCTGGAAGTCTTCAGGGATCCTTCTCTCCTCCCCACACTCTGAGTACCTGCCTTTCAGTACCGTTCCGCTTTTGGGCAGGAGTGGAGGGCGTTAATGCTGCTTGAGGACACACGATCCTGTTTTGGGAGCAAGATGCCTGGATCTGCAAGAATAGCTCATCTCTTTCTGCTGCTTCCCTGCCTTCCCCCATAACGTGTATGTAACTCCCTTAAAAGCTATTAAAGCAAGCTGCGAAGTGGCACGGCAAGAAGAGGAGAAGGGTGCACGGCTGGAGGCTGGCTCCAGCGCACAACGAAGTAATTGCCAGCCGAGGGGTTCTTGAGTGAGGTGGCGACCTGTGGTCCCCATGCTGGGAGCTGGGAGCTGGCATGGTTAACTGCTGCAGCCAGGTGGGTAACACGACCTGGTTGCGGGGTTTCCTTTCCCTGCGAGGGGCTTGTGGGATGGTTTTCATTTCAACTGGTTTTAGAAATGAACTGAACTGATGCCCAGCTCTCTGGAGATGGTCTTGCTTTAATTTGAGTGGCTTGTGCATATCTAGTTTTAACTTGCGAGAAACCAGTTTATCTGGATCGCCACAAATGGTGCCTGCTTTGGAATAAGGTGGGCTACAGGGGCTCTTGCTCTGCTTGGGGGACGTACACCTTAGTTTTAAATAAACGTGGGCTTGTGTTTAAGTGAGGCAGTATGCTCTGTGCTTTGTAGTGGACAGGGTTCCCCCGGGATGCTGGGGAGCAACCGAGGCTTTGGGATGCTGCTGAGATAAGGGGGAATGGGCAGGACTGACGAAACTGTGCAAGCTCAGAATTAGCTCCCCACGAGAGTTAAGAGTCTGTGCTGGAGGTCACCAGAGGTGGGTGTGTGCTCCTTGTCCTGATCAGAACAGCATGGGCAGGAGCTGGACAGCCGAACTCTCGAGCATGATGGATCCTGGGCACCAGAGAGGTTTACAGCGGGCTTGTTTTCCCCTCGGTCCTTTGGGTTGAGGGGGTCCAGTGGAGCAGCTGAGGCAGCTTGCATGGAGGCAGTTGTCCCCTCCAGCCTCTGACCTGCTCCCTCTGCCACAGTTGCAGAAGCAAATGGGGTTCTCGTGTTGCCTGAAGGCGAGAGGTGTGGAGCTGTGGTTTTGCAAACAGCTGAGCTGATGGTCGCTTGCTGCCGGCTGAGGTCTTCCTCTTCCCGTCCGTCCTGTCCCGTCTTGGGGGCTTCTGGGGCACGTTGTGCTCCAAATGGGGAACTGATTTTTGTTGGGTTTCCTGCTGTCTTACATGATCAGCAGCCTGTGGAAAGTCCGGTGAGCCCCAGAACTTGCTCGAGATAAATGCGGGGTGAGAAGGGCCCTTTCCTTCCAGAGCAGCGAGTGCTGCAATGCCTTGAACCACCTCGTGAACCCACTGCAGCGAGGAACTGGAGGGAGCCTGGTCCGCAGCCAGGGTGGCCCAGGGTCTCCCAGGAGTAGAGGTGGGAGCTGCTGGCATAGCTCGCATGCTGGAGGCAGACCAGTCGTTTGGTCATGACTTTGGTCCTTCGCGTTTTCTTTGCAGCACTGAGGCTAGGAGTGGCTTCTCCTCCCCCCCCATTTTTATATATTCTTTCCAAAGTTACATTTGAAAATGCAGCCACTTTTCTGCGGGGCAGCGGCTTCTCATCCTGAGCACACGCAGTGGTTCACCCAGGCCTGCCGGGAGCCGCGTGGTTCGGCTCTCACCGTCCCAACAAACCACAGAGCTCCACGTATTTAACCCTCTTCAGACAACCAGAGCTTCTGCACTTGCACGTTGGGCACTGATGCCGCTCTTTTTGTTCATGGAGGAAAAAATTCATTTGTGCTTCTTGTAGTTAAGAGAAAGCCCAGAGAAACTTCTTAATGGTCAATTTTACTAGACAGTTACATTGGCATTCCTGATAAGAAGTGTTACTGCTTGTCTAGACAAAAGCACTAGAAAACGAAACATCGTGTAGAGGAGGCACAGACAAGATAATCTAATAGGTCTCTTTTTGTCTCCAACTTGTTCCTCTGAATAGCGGGCAGCACTGATGTGAAGAGCATTTAAAGTGCTCAGATGCAGTGCATGAAGCCAGGCTGGATGCTCACGTGGGTTCACCATGGCTGCAGAGCAGGGGGAGAAAACCGATGCCTCCCCTTCCCAGCAGCGCTGCATCACCCGTCTGCAACCCGAATGATGGGTCAGCCCAGGGTAATGTGAAAGATGTAAATTAGGTGAAATGTTGCTCCTTAGTGTTGTGATAGTTAGAAGAACAAAACCTGCTTGCATGAGATCTTCGTGGGGCTTCCTAGGAACTGTGTGGTGGGTTTTTCTGAGGGCTTTTTTTGTCATTCAGCATGAGGGATCAGACCAAGGAGGACCAGCCCCTGCTGGCCATCCTTAAGTGATGCTAAAGTTGCACCCAGGAAATGGTTTGAAATGCGCATACAGGAAAAATGTGTTGGTTAGTCCTAGAAAACAGAGGAGCCACACTACACGTTGAGTGCCATCTACTGGCATGTCATCCATGGTATTGACATGTTGCCCGGGGATGGGGAGAGCTGTTGTGAAGGTCAGAAGCACAGGACCCACCATGGGGCTTACAGAGGGGCGGCTCGGTGTGCCCAGCTTGCTGACGAAGGGGCGGTAAGGATGGGCTTCCCTCTGCTTGTTCAGCGATGTCTTCGTTGTCCAAGCAAGCTGTAGTCCCTCCCAGTGCAGGAGGAGCCCAGAAGTAGGTATCTGCTGAGGTTGACGCATCCCAGCCTGAGCTGGATGCTTCTTACCGTACCTCCATGACCAGTTTAGCATGGGATACATCCGCGCTGCTGTCGGCAGAAGCCATGCCACCCTCCATTCTTGTCCTCTCCCTTGAGCTGGCCCCAGACACTTGTCTACATACTGAACCAAACCAGGTGACAGACCTAGATTTTTAAAAAAACCAACCCACCACCTCCAGCTCAGTCCCTTAATCTCTTTGCCAGCGTTTGGGCTGACACGCTGCTTGGAGGCGGATGTTGTGATCTGGTTTTATGGACAAGGGGAACCGGGACACAAGGGGCTGGAGCAACTTTTCCGTGTCCCCCAGCCGACGTGATTAGAAACAGGGTTTCAGAGGCTGACTGACAGCCTAAACCCACAGTGCAATGCACCATTGATTTCTGCTCAGGTCAAGAGGCTGACTGAGACCTTGCCTGATGGGCTCTATGCTGTCTACACCGTAAGCCTCTGTAGACCTTAAACCAAAGCTGATGATTTTGTGGTTTTTTTTTTCAGGTAAGCTCATCCTGTGACTTGTCCTTTTGGCTTTAGGGGTACAAGGGGGAGTTGGGGCATGGAGTACGGTTATGCAAAGATGCGGATTCTTTGCAGGAGAAGGGGCAAGTGAACATCTTGAGGTGTTTAAAGAGGGGAAAAAAAGAGTCGTGGTTCTTGGAATGGTGCTTCTTAGCAGCAAGTAGATTGAATACAGCCCTTTTTAATGCAATTTAAATAATCGATGGTATATTCAATTAGAGAAATATTTGGCAGAGCTCTAAATAGGTCACATCTGTCCTTAAACTGTTCCTAAGGTAAATATCTCACCGTGCTGTGTCATGTTGACCAAATTCTGTAAGAACTAGTGCCTGGGAGGGAAAATTCCTTGGCTGTGCGTGCAGTTATCCCCAAAACTCTGTACCTGGTATACTACTGGCACTTGGTTTTGCTTTAGGGATGCCTTAGTAAGCCTGGCTTGTATATTTTAGGCATATTCAGCTACTGAAGTTTGCAACCCTGCAGTTACAGCACTGTAACTGGGCCGGGCTGGGGGTTTCGGCTACAGACAGGTGTTGGTAGTGTCTGTGTTGCCACCAGCATGCTCTCGGAGGACAGGGTGGCAGCCGTGAGCCTGCTGTGCACTCAGCCACGCTCGCCTTGGGAAAGAAGGCAAAAAGACGAACCTTTGTTGTGGTGACCATAGTCTTGAAGTTATATGCAAACAAAAGCTGGCGTTGAGGGCTTGCCCCAGCCCCGCAGAGGGAGGCAGGCAGGTGGTGCTGAGAACACTTTGTTTGGGAAAGTTTTTCTCATTGTGTCGAACAATTCTTCTTAGATGATCCTTCCTGTGGGCTGAATCATCGTCTCGGCGAACACGTTAGCTATCCTAGCCAGTTCTGCGGCCGCATCCTGTGCGGTCTGGGGCATCCTGCAGAGCCGGAGGGTGCTGGGCAGCCCAGCACCCTGCAGGATTGCAGCATTTTGGGTTAGAATAAACACTCCTGGATGCACGTTTGCTTCAGCCTTCCTCTCCCCTTTGGGTTCTGTTTTTTCCCCTTGCTCCAGGGAAGTTTGCAAAGTGCTGGCTTGTTAGCAGTAGAGCATACAAGTCATTAACCACCATCCCTCTCCCCGGTAAGAGAAGACTTACAGATAAACTGCCAAGGCCACTGTGATTGTGTGTACATGTGTTTGGCCGTTTCCCCACGTAATTTCCACATTATTTGGAAACAGTCTTTAATTTGTCTAATTTTTAACTGCCTCTGGCCTCCCTACCTGCTGGCTTTGGAGTGTGGTGGTGGGCTGGGAGGGCTCACGTACGCACGGCTGACACTGCTCGCTGGACGTGGCCCGGGGAAGCCGCCAAGGAAAGCCTTTTTGTTTGATCTGAAATGTCTCTCTTGCAAACTTTTGGGGTTTTTTGGCCAGCTCTAAGTAAACAGGCTTTTGTCCCTTATTTTCTTGCTTGGTGAGTAATGGAAACCAAGTAGGAAAAGATTTCTATTCCCCAGTAAAAGGACAGTGTTCTGGTTGCATCTCTGATACTGTAATTTTATTTTACATAGCAAATTAAATAAGACTTGGAAAGATGCAAATCAGAGTGGAAACAGAGGTGGAAACAGGCTTCTAAGTAAACTAGTGGGGGTGTATGTGCCTATTCTGTGCATCTGCGTGTATGTGCAAAATACGCAATTGCCTGCGAAATACGAAAGGTCAATACGTAGCGTCTCGGGGGACCCGCAGCCGTCGTATTTCATTCCTCGCTGGCATCGGGCTGCTGTGCGCGCTCAGCAAAACGAATTCTTTCTTTGGATAACAATACGTGTGTTAGTGTCGAGTGTCTGCATCTTTCATGAGTGTGCAACTTTGTGGTAAAATAAATGAGCTGGAAAAAACAGGATGTGGATTTACTCTCGCTCTTCTCCCCAAAGCTTTCTGTTTAATGGAATATAACCCCTTGCTTTGTGAATAAGCCTGTATCTACTAAAATTAAATTGTTTTGTGGTAGCAAACATGTTGATGTTGTTGAATGCATGTGATGCAGAACAGGAGTAAAAGTTCTCTACAGGGCTCTCTTAGTGTTTCAGTTTGCTTGCAGGATTGCAGTTCCCCGGAGCCCTCGTATAGACACACGTATGGGCTTCAAGCTGGGGGCTCCTGAGGGGCACGGGTCTGGTGTTCAGGCCAAGGATGTAACTCCTCGTAGCTCCACGGATTTTAATATTTAATTAATAGAATGAAACATTTTCAAGTTTGCCTCCCTGGAAATAGTGAGGAGCAGCGTGTTGGTAGTGTTCAGTAAGCTTGGGCTGGAGGACTGCTGGGGAGGTGACGGGGCGGCACTGCTGGTGTCCAGTGCTGCGTGAGATTTAGCAGCCCTGAGCCAGAGCCCGTTTTCGATGTGTGGGTGTGTTCCCCAGCCTCCAGTCGAAAAGCAGTTTGGGGAGGGCTGAGGTGCTTCGTGGCACCCTCCTGGTAAGGGAGTCCTGCAGGGTCAGGTCTGAGCCATCTCCTTGCTCTTCTGCAGGGTTGGTTTTATCGTGAGCTGCTGCCAGCAGCTGCGGGTGGCTCATCTCCAGTCGTGGGCTCATCCCCAGGGCTTGGAGCATCCCCTCTTGGTTCTCCCACCCTCCGTGGTCCCTGCAGCCCTGCTTTGCCGTGTCACGGTGCAGTGGGACTGCAGGGCCGTCCATCCAGTGGCAGCGGGGTTACTGCTGTTGCCGTGCGTTGGGTCTCTGTTTCCATCCACAAGGAGGGTAGCAGAGCTGCTCCTCTGAAATATGTGTTGACCCAAGGTGCTAGCAAAGAAAAAGCGAGTTCTCTGACACCTGTTACTGCTCTGACTCAAACCAATGTTATTCTTGGCCCACTTCCCTGTCCCTTAGACCCTCCTTGATATCCTGCTTCTTGCAGAGCATGGATCGGCTGTTGGGCTTGGATGGAGGCTGGGGACAAGGGACATGGGTAGGTTTGTCCCAGAGAGGCTGGGGACAAGGGACGTGGTGGGTTCGTCCCGCAGGCTGCTGACCTTTTGAAAGCACCGACTGGCCGAGCCCCGTGTTATCCTTCGTCCCCTTTTCATGCTGCTCCTTTGTGCTCTTGTTTGGTCATTGCTGTGCCTTTGTTTTTACAGCTGGGGGAAGTGTTTTGAGCTTTAAAGTTTATTTTCTTCCCTCTGGTTGTCGTCACAGGTTTGTTTTCTTTCTCCCTGTGGCATCTTGCTGCCTTTCCTAGGGCCTTGGAGGTAGGACCATCTCTCCTCTCTGAGCCTTTCTGCTGGAGGGAGTGGGCTTCTTCCCTGCGCTCGGGAAGCCCGATGGCCTTGCTGCCTTGCTTGGTCTCACTGGCTTTTTGTTAGTTTAATAAACCCTGTCCAGTTTGGCCTATTCTCCAGGGAGAGGGGAGCCCAGCAATTCGGCACTAGCACGAACCACGGGACTCTGGGTCCCATCCTTGGCCGTGCTGCGGATGCCAGGGGTGGTGGGCATGCCACGGTGCAGCGTTGCCCCACCACTGGCACAAGGGCTTGATGACGTTTGGGCTGGTCCAGGTGATTTATTTCCTTAATTATGACTTTAAGTGGGCAAAGTCTCATTTTGATTACCAAAAAGCCACCCCCCAAAACGTAGTGGGGACCTTCCTGTAGGGTCTGCAAGTAACACTTTTTCCCAAAGTGAAAAGTGGTTGAATTTTCTTGTTGGGTTTTGGTTTGGTTTGTTTGTTCCCCACCACAGACTTCCTCACCCCTGTGCTGGGCACTTTTTGTACACTTTTTTTCTCTTCTGAGGCATTTCTGGGATGTCACCCCAGCACCCCTGAAACCAGCCTGGGAGCTCCCTTGGAGCCTGCCCCATCCTTTGAGGGCCGTTGCAGCCGCCCAGGGGCTGTGACATTCGAGCAAAGTGGTGTCCTGACCCACAGCAGAAGCTGTGAATGCAGCTTTGGTTTGAAACACCATGTGCATCATCTCCCAGGCCATCTTCCAAAAGACCAGGAGTAACTAAAGTACTTCTTTGGCTCTTTTCCCCCCTTTTTTTGGCTTTCTTTTTTTTTTGGTGTTGGCTGTAAATTTAATTTCTCTCCATACTCATCCCTCATCCAAAGCTAATGGGGGACGGAGCATTTTTCCCCATTCTCTGCCCGGTACCACTCCTGTCTTTCCCCAGCCCCAAACATTTCCTAAAACCCAGCTCTGAGTGTGGACTGTGCAGAAACTGCTGAACCAGAATACAGCACAGGAGATGCCAGAGCAGATGCTAAGCAGAGGAATTAATGATCACCGAAGTGGTGGCATCAGCTTTTTTTAAGTCAAAAATTATCCCTGAGTGTGCGTTTGGGGAGGGGGGAGGCAGCAGCGGGTGCTTCCCTGGGGACAGGGGCGCGGGGGCCCCTGTGGGGTGGATGTGTGTGTCTTGGCTTTGAATTCTCGGTACATTCATCATCACAAAGACAAATGGGCAGAGTCTTGTAGGGATCTGTGTTAGTGGGCTCCGAGATGACCTGTTTGTTTAACGTGTTGGTGCAGTTGTTCGTGTCCCCGCTTCAAGTGCCTGATCTGGAGGACGGCATCACTGCCCCCCGCTTCATGGGGCTGTCATGGTCCAGAGCATCTGCTTGTGCCGCCTGGCCCACTTGCTCCTCCTGGACGGCTCAGGAAGCAGCAGCACGGAGGGCAGGGGCCGGGACTGAGCTGGGTCCTGGGGAGCTGTGAGCTTCTTGGGCAGCGTGACTCCATCCCCTCCTTGGGCATGACACTTTGGGTCCCCCCGGTCAGGGCCGGCACCTCGCCGTCTGGGGGGCAGCTACGCAGTGGTTCTCATCCTCGGGGATCGCCCCTATTCCTCTCCAGTTGTGGCCTTGGGGGAGCACAGCCCGGCAAGCGGCTGTCTTCATTCGAGCCGTCCCATCCTGCGTCTGGCCGCGCCGCATCCCTCCCCCAGGACTGGCCGCGCTGCGGCTACCAGCAGCGCAGCACGGACTGTGTGGTCAAGGCACAAAACCACCCACTCTCAAGCGAGAACCACTGAAATACTTTCTTTCTCCCCAGGCAGCAGAAAAGCTGAGCCTTGCTGTCTCGGCCAACCAGCTTCAGTCCAACCTCAAATTTCGAGGCGATGGAGGGGATGAGACGGAGCTCCCCTACCTGGGGTGAGGACTCCCAGCCTGCGCGTGGGCCGGGGCCACCATTGCCAGGGACCCCGTGCTGCCCTCCAGGTGTTCGGCACTGCTTGCTTTTGGGGGATTCCCCCCCCCCCCCCNCCCCCCCCTTTTTTTTTTTTTTAAAAATTGTTTTGTCGTGTGCCGGGAAAAGGAAGTGAGCAAATTGTATAGTCTCATCCACAATCGACGTCCTGTAAACAGCTACCGGCTGCCTTCCATTCACAGCTGTTTTTTCCGATTCGGGGGTGGACAGGGCTGGTAAATAAACAGGCAGAGCTGGCAGCCGCTCCCAGCACCCGCTTTTCCCCCCGCAGGGGCGCTGCCTGCACCCAGGGGCCTCTCCCGGGGGATGCCTGGGTGCTGAGATGCGTCGGTGGGTTTCTCCTTGCCAAGCGGCGGTGCGCAGGTCTGGGGAGCTGTCTCTCAACAGGAAAAACAACTTTGCTAGTTTGACTGGGACTAAAGCTAATTACTAGTCGACTAATTTTATTGATTTCAAATCCCTTTTAGCAGAGATTTTGCTGTGAGGCTGATCGCCAGAGCGATTAGGACACAAAGCCGCTTAATTTGGAAGTGTTTATCAAGCAGCCTTCTGTCACCTCTGTTTCAAATCAAATTACGGTGGCACTGGTGTCTCTAATCGTGGCGGCTCGTGCCATCCCACCTCCGATGGCGGCAGGTGGGGAGTGGGGTCCCCCACGCTTCTCCCAGGGCGGCTTAGGGGCTAACAGAGGTTAAATGTATTCCTGCCGTAAGCATGGTAGGCTGCTGGCTGCGGGGTTCTTATTCCCAGCTGCCACCACATCCCTGTCCTGCTCTGCCCGTGGGCACTGCTCCGGCTGCGGAGCTGAACTTGCCGCCCGGCTTTCAAAGCCTCGCTGTGGGCACCTTGTGGTCAGCAGACCCTTGAAGATGGAAGATGCCATCTTCATGGCAGCTGCAGCTGCTCCCGAACCTCGTCCAGCCACATGAAGGGCTTGGCCTAAATATTTTTAATAGACTTCAAAAAAAAAAAAAANGAATCAGATTAGGGAGGGCGCTTTGATGCTGGCAGATTGTGGAGGCAGGGGCGGCCTTGGGGAGGGACGCGCTCAGCCCTGCTCAGCCGCAGCTCGAGCAGTGCAGCATCCCCGGCGGCGTCCCCCACTGTCACCCGCGGGGCTGCAGCGATGCTCCCCTTGCTGCATCCTCCTCCTGACACTGAAAACTCAGCGCCTTCGAGTAATTTCAGCCTGCTGGACCTCAGCTTTGCAGCACTGCGTGTTCTCCTCGGGGTATCCCTTGGTGCAGGATTTAAGAGCAAAAGCTCTGGATCTTGCTGCACAAATGGTGTCCCAGAGGTCTCAGGAGCAAAGTGTCCTGCTCTGCATCCGTGCATGTCCTCCGGGTCCACAGGGATCGCTGCCCACCCCTTGAGCTTTGCTCGCAAAGGAATCGCTGGGGACTGAGCTTGTTTTGAAAGACCTTGGCCTGAATGCAAAGGCCATGTGCTGGGGAGTCCTTCTTGGCCGTCTCCGGGTGGGCAGAGCAGGGGCTGGCACCGACGCTACTCTCCCTCCCAAGCCGCGCTCGGCACCGAGCGTGGGGGTTTCAGAGCTACAGAACACCTTGGGGCTCACGTGTGCCCAGGAAGCTTTCGAGGCTCTGGTTACTGAAACCAGAGCAGTATCTCTTGGTACGGCATTCTCGGCTCCCGGGACCCCATGGGTGAGGGCTGGAAGCCGCAGCCCAGGAACTGAGCTGGAGGGACTGTAAGTGGGTGTGGGGATGGGGCGGAAAACCCTACACCCTCCTTAATGCCTTTTCTTGTTTAAGAGTTGTGTGTTTAAAGTGGTTTCATTCCCCAGGTACGGCTCCTGGGGCCCTGGGTCGCTGGTCACTTGTGCCTAGCCTTTTACTATGGCTCGTTATCGGGTGAAAGGCTTTTTTGCTGAGACTAAATGTGAACATTATTTTTATCCATGCTGAGAGCTTAGGATGGTTCTTGTCTTTCCCCTTGCCTTAGCTGTGGCACAAAAATCGTAAGGGAAAAAAAAATTACTGTCTGACAGCTACATCTTATTCTATTAGTATGTTTTAATTAGAACATGAGCAAGAAATGTGTTATGAATATTCATGATCAGGGTTATTAAAATGCACAATTAATCTGTACGCTTTTTAATAACTGTATTAATGGAGAGAGGAGGTAGCTCCTATTTTTGTCTTTTCTGAATTGGAAAGTGTGCCTTAACTTGGTTAGTTGGAAAATGGGTTTATTTTAAAATAAAGTTGGCTCGCGACAGCTGCGTGCACACGTGGGCGTCTCTAAAACTGCACACACGCCCTGCGCTGGAAGAGTGCTGTAAATGTTGCAAAGCCAAGCACTCAGAAGCTGGGATATGCCAGAATTAAGCTTGCTTGTGCAAATGTAATTCAGCTCCATGCCACGTGAATTTTGACATGATCTTGGTTGGTGACTTGGATTTATGAGGGTTTTTTTGCCCGGGACTGCGTGTGCTTTAATGCAGGAAATCTGTGCCCGGGGGTGAGGCAGAGTTGGGGGCCAGGGAGATGCCTGTGGGATCTCCGTCTCACCCAGGGGAGCCTGGCAGCACATGAGCAATGCCTGTAGGCAGGAAACACATTCCCCAGTGCCCCGAGGGGGTTCTGACCACCCCCTGGGTGCCTGGCCTTGCCTCCCGAGCTGCTGGGACAAAAGGGGCCGGGTGGGATGCTTGGGCACCCTTGGGCGAGCATTCGGGCAGAGCCCCGGGGATGCCGGTGTGGGGCTGCCTGAGCGGTGTCCTTCTCACCCCAGGCTTCCCCGTCTTCTGCTCCTTCCCCTTCCTCTTCCTCCGTTCGGGTCAAGGCTGGCTGCTGGGTGCCCAGCGGTGCCCGTGGGAAGGCTGGGCTCGAGGGCACTGCCGGTGAGTGCTGCGTGCTGTGGGAAGCGTGACCGCATTTGGTGGTGGCACTGTCTTCGAGGATTGTATGGTGTGAGTGGAGCAAAACCCTGCTGATGGGGGCTTTTCCAGAAGAGCCTGCTTTTGGCCAAACTTTGGGTTTACACAGGGCAGAAGGTATTTACTGCCAAATTTTAGATCCATACTGTGATACGAAGGGAGGGAAGAGCAGCCTGGCATTGAATGTAGGACAGATGCCAGAAGTCGAAAGAGGGCAGTTTCCTTTTTCCTGGCTTCATCCCAGAAATCCCTGAATCCTTAAAACACCTGCGGGCTGAAAATGGGAGATTTTTGCTAGCAGCTTTCATGCCAGTGACTGCATCTCGGGGAAGGTGTGAGACCTTTTTTTCCAGCAGGTATTGGGCAGCGGGCTGGCTCCACAGCAGCACGCCGGCACGGGCACGTTCGCAGGCGGCTGGACCTTTGGGGCTGCTTCCAGAGCCGTGTGCCGCTTTCTTTGCCGCTCGGGTGGGAGAGCAATAACCTCGCTTCACCTTGACAGCCGCGCGACCACGTGAACACCAGCGCGTGGAGGGAAAAAAAAGGCCTTTTGAGTTTCCCCGGGGGTTGGTTTGCTGTTGCAGGATCTGGCCACCACTGTGGCTGCAGCCCAGTCGCATGCTGCAGAGCCGATGGGAGGAGGTCAGGGTTTTCCTCCTGGCTCCTGCTGGGCTGGTGCGGGGAGGATGGTGGGGAGCTGCTTGTCCCCAGCTCTGCGTCTCCCCAAGAGCAGGAAAGAGGGGTGCCTGGGGCTCGCCCGCGCTCTGGGAGAGCTGCTCGTCCTCTGCAGCCTGCCACAGGGCGTGCGTGCCATCAGGGCACCCGGTGCAGTTTTGACCCCTCTTTGGGGTGCGCTGGTGGCGCTGCAGCGTGGAAGTAGCTCATGCCAGGTGGTTTCCCCATGTCTAGGAGCCACGTTAGCCTCTTGGCCTCAGCTTTTGTCACCTGTGCCACCCGCTGCCTCCTCTTCCCGCCTTCCCTGGGGAGGCCTGGCAGTGATTTCCACCCAACCCCTTCCCCACCGTCCCAGGAATTTTGGCAAAAAATTCATCCTGGGCTTCCAGGCACCTGAGCTCGCTCCAGCCTGCCCCACTGAGCATCCTCTCCTAGTGCATCCTGGCCTGGGGATGCTCCTGTGCCGTTGGGTGGGTTAGAGACAGGACGGGGTGGCTCTGCGGGAGGGCAGGGTGACCTGGGACCCGTGAACACCCGTCCTGCATGGTGCAGGGGCGTGGGAGTCGAGACCCCCTGTGCTCGGCTTCCCCACCGGCTCTGGGGCTGCCGAGGTGCCTCGTGGGGGCACTGGCCGCAGCCGAAGCCTGGTCAGTGCTGCAGTCCTCGTCCTTCCAGCGCAAAGAGGCAAGTTTGCCAAGGATGTCTGAGGCTGTGGTTCCTGCTCGTGTCTGCACCCTGACCGTTGGGGAGCTTTAAAAATACCCATGAAAGCAAAATGAATAGAAGGAGCATTTCTGCTCCTGATCTCCGTTGGTGTTTGCAGGGTATGCAGATGAATTGCTTTAGAAAAACACATTAGCAAAGCAAAAGTTTATTCTAGGAAGTAGGAGGTGGGAGAATTGGCAGTAATTCTCCCTAGTATCCAAGGTATTATTAGAGGCTTATCCCTGCTCTGCACAGTAATCACATTGGAAATTTTTGATTAGAAAACAAAATCTAAATGAGAATTATGAATATTCATTAGGTGTGGAGATTAATATGCATAATTATGCAAATTAGACAGCAATTAAACACCAATTCTCTGGGGAAATGATTAACACAAAGGCACAGAAATAGAAGGATGTAATTTGAAAGAAGTTTCTGGTTAAATGAACAGTAAGGGGAGCGGAGGAGACAAATACACGGCGTGTTTGCCATAATAATCAGCTTTGCTAAAACGAAATTGGAGTGCGCCCTGCAACCCTGCCCCGCCGTGTCCTTGCTCCCGCACGCAACCCCATCCTGCTGCCATCCTGCACCTCCGTGGTCACCGCTGCCGAGCGGGACTCTGCCCCGTAAGGCCCCGCCGGCGCCTCGGCTGTTGGTGCTTTACTGTTGTTGGAAGAGCCGGTGTGGAGGGGGTCCCCAGAGAGCCCCCGGGGCCCCTGGTGCTGGGGGCGGCACAGGGTGATGCCGGGAGCCACTGCAGGAGGTTTCTCGTGCTGTCCCGTGGCAAGTGTGGCCATATACCCCCTGCAGTGGGGTTGGGGTTTCCATGGGATGAGGCAGAGAGATGGCTCTGGCTGGCGCCATCCGCGCTGCTCGGCATCTTGCAGATCCGGGTTTTCTCCCTGTCTACTGCAGCTGGGCTCACGGTGTCTGCGTAGCATCTCCAAAGCCCAGCCGCAGGGCAGAACGATGCCCCTGCCCTGCCTGGCCCCCCTCTCAAATCCCCAGATTTACCCCCACAAGCCTTTGAATGGGGAGACACCGGCTGCTGCTCACTGGCCCCGGGCACCCACCAGAGTGGAGGAGACAGACCAGCATAATTGGAAATCCTGCTGCCGAGTCAAGTCAAGGCTTGGCTGCCAGGAAAGGTTTCTTCTGTGCAGTCATGGTGCCAGCTTGAACTGCAAGAGCTTTGCTGGTGTGACTCCCCGGGCTTTTTTTGTCCCAGTGGATGTTTGCCATCTCCCTTGGGTGCCTGGTGTGCTGGTAGCCCAAGAGGCGCAGCCTGGGTGGACCTGGCAGATGATGAAAGGAGATGATTTCCTACCACAGTCTGTCAGCAGGCACATTGCAAAACCCTCCTGTTTGGTCCCTTGCCATTTTGGGTCAGATCCCCTTTGCCAACGATATGCTTGGGAGGGCTGAAAAGGAGACGGACAGGATCATGCTCTGATCAGCTGTGTTGACAGTGCGCCTTCCTGTGCGGGAGCACGAGGGGGCTTAAATAACAAATGCCCTTGAACAAGCGTGACTAAGCCACAGGTAGCGTCGTACCCCCAGCAATTCCCATCCAAGGCACTTTCAGGTCTGGGCGCTCTTTTAATCTGCTCGGGTGCAATGAAGAACAGAGTTTGGCCTGTGACCTAGCAGCACCATGGGCAAAAGTCAGGTCCCACTAGAGCACTGGGATGGATGCAATGAGTTTTTAATTTGTAATCCTCTTCACCATTGGTCTCTGGGGAGAAGAGGTTCATGGATGCTCTCTGGAATAAAGCGAGTTAAAATACTTGTTTCTCCTCTTCCCACTGTCCCACGTTTTGAAGCGCTTCCAGGCTGTGGTGGGATTTGCTTTGAAGTTTGTGGAATAAACTCCCAGCTGGAGTGGGAAGTTGAGGAGGGAGAGGGGAGGATCGGTCACGCCAAGTGGAAGTGGTTTATTAATGAAAATATTGTTTTGTTTGTAGAAGGAAGAGTTAATTTTGCGAGAACACCTTTGAGGCTTTGCTGATAAAGCAAGAGTAACCTTTGTTCTTCCTGTTTTTCGGTAGGTTTGGATGAAAGACCAGGATCAGGTTCCTGGGGGACAGGAGATCAAAACAGCTCCACGTTTGACCAAGGAAGGGTAAGGACGAAGCACAAACACCGAGCTCCAACCAAAACAAACGGGGGCTTTACCATGGCTTCTCAGCGCGTGTATTTGTGCCCAGGTTGGGTCTAACCCTGGAACAGCTTTTCTTGTCCCATTTTGGACATCGGTTCTGTTAACCCTGCAGGGCAGCGGGGAGAGGGGACCCCGTCCCCATCTCCCCAGGCTTTGCTGCCTTGAGGTCCCCCTGGAGAAGGCTTCTCCTCCAAAACCCCTCCCTAGGCCCGCACCCCTCGCGGGCTCCCCGCGGCTGCGCAGGCCTCTCCACTCCCTGTGCTTGGCTTTGGCGTGGGGAGAGCGGGGCTCCTGGCCGCAGGGTGGGAGAGGCCCCCAAAACAGGGTCGCAGCTGAGCGGGTGGAGTGATCTCACCTGATGGGCTGTGCCTTCGGCAAAGCTTGCTGGGCGCTCACCATGCATGGCTTTGGGTGCCCAAGGGAACAACTGGGGCTTGCTATGGGGGGAATCCACCACGTCGGCTGGCTGAGGCACCCTCGGAGGCGACGGAGAGCACAGGAAAGGTTTAGCAGGGAAGGAATCGAGGCTGCGACAGCACGTAACTGGGGCCTGAGGAGGGGAAGAGAGAAAAGACATTAACTTAATTGAAATGGTGTTATTTTGACAGATGCTTGTTTTAATGGGTTTGTGTGATTCGTTTTTTGCAATGGCACCTTTCCCTTCCCTTAGGTCAGTGGCAGAGCAGGCGCTGTGGTGCCATTTCTCATTTTTATAGGCCTGGCTTGGGGAGGGAGCTGCCTGGCTCTCACCCGGTGGGTACCGAGCTGCTGGGTGAAGGCAGAACCTGCCTGAGAGCTGCCAGCCTGGGGCAAACCCCTCATATGTCCCTGCTTCGGTGCCATATCCCCTCCCAGTGCCGCAGCCTCATGGGCTCATGCTGCTCATGGACAAAACAAAACAAAAAGTTCTTCCTTGCCATGAAGATAAGATATTTCTGTGCCCTTTTCATGAGGAGCCTTTGGCTTTGACCCTTCTTGCTATGGGAGAGACTGAGCTCCGATGGCCTTGCATTTTGGTATTTGGCTCGGCATTCCCACGTGCCCGGTGGTAACTCTCCCGTGTTGCTTCAGCAGAGCTATGGCGAAGGCCCCCACTACAGCGAGCACAGAGACCTGCCCTCTCACAACAGCATATCTTCATCACCATTCCTGGGAGCTGGACTAGTGGGTAAGTGCCTCTCAGCTGCCGGGTGGGTGTGTGGTTGTGGTGGGAGCCTTTGCACTGGCCAGCGTTGCTGTTCCTCATGTCAGACCTGCTCCAGAAGGTGTTCTCAAAGCTGTTGTTAAAGGAGCTGCTGTCCAGAGGGTCTCATCAGTGCCTGACGTGCATGGCAGCTGCCGTATTTTATGTGTGTGATTACTTTTCCCTGCTTTACAGTAGCACCCAGTGGCAATAGCGGAGATTGATGCCTGTCGTGCTGGCACAGGATGGGCTGAGTTTGCTCTTGAGAGCTGGTAATCAAGGGTGGAAAAGCAGCAGGGGAAAAAAGATACAGCTCATTGTTAAGGTCCTGCAACAGGCTCATGGCTACTTTGCTTTCCAGCTTCGGAGCCCCAGGTCAGTGCAATCTCTGCAGAGAGCTGGAGGTGCTCCCCCTTGCTGCAGTGGGGTTTGGAGGGCCTCTTCTTGCATCCTGCAAGGCTCCAGCAGCCCCATCTGGCTCCTCCGTCCCCTGCTGCAACTGGGCAGCATGAGGAGCTCGCAGGGACCGGCGAGTGCCGTGCAGCCCCACGGCCTCACCTGCCGTGCTTGGAGACGGTGATTGTGCATGGCCGGATGTGTGACACGATTTACCCGGTTACCTCTCCCAGCTCGGGGGTGGGAGGAGAGATTAAGGACAGAAAATATCCATCCTGAAGGGCTTAGAGAGCTCTAATGACATTAGGTCAGGAATTGGGGTTAGTCCTCCCCACCTTTGCCCACGCACTGGTGGTTAAAACCTCTAGTGAGTGTGGAAGGAGCGGTGTCAGGGCAGGTGTTTGCTCACCCTGCTAAACCCTGCAGCTAGCAGTGTTTGCTCGTGGTTTGAAGGGTGGGGTTAGAAGAGGGAATTGTATTTGAAACAGAAAATCCCCACCACGACAGGAGGTTCCTCCTGCGGAGCTGGTCGGAAAGGGGAAGAGAGGAGCGGGGTCGTGCTGGGAAGCGAGCAGCCACACGTTTGCTCCTCCTGGCTCATGTCTGGGGCGAGGGGCTCACCCTCAGCTCTCCTCCCTCCTTTCATTCCTCTTGCTGTTGGGGGGACGATGTTTAATTGCCCCTCGGGGGTCCTGCACAGGCATGGAAGACCATTTCCAAGCAGCTGCCCCCTGTCCCTCTGCAAGGGCAGCTATTCCTTCTCATTTTCTGCCCCAGGAGGATGTAAGCAAAGCAGAAGAGATGTTTCTTAATAAGACAGGGGAGCCTTGGTGCAGTTCAGCAAGGTTTCTTGGGGGTGTGCGTGGGGGGGACCCATCCCAACCCGTCCCACGCCTGGGGCCAAGGCAGCCTTGAGAGTTTCCAGCCGAGAAGGAGCTGCCCGGGGAGGAAGACGGAGGTTTCCCCTTTGATGTGTGCAGGGAAGACGCGTTTGGCTTCCTCTCAAAGACAGGGCTCCCAGTCTTTGGCAAGCGCCGCGGCACTCCCCGGCAAGGCTGCGAGCCCAACCGGTCCCCAGCATGTGGAGCCGGAGCCTCTGCTGCCCCGGCGGGTGATTTCCACCGGCTGTCTCCGCAGTGGAGGGCGAGCTGCAGCCTTGTGGCCAGCAGGACGGTGGCCACGCATTGTGCCCAAGGCTCAAGTGCCTGCTGGGGCTGCATCTCCCTGTCCTGGCAGAAGGTCTCGCCGCTGGCCTGGGTGGTCGGCTGCAGCACCAGGAGCTCCATTGCCAAAACAGGAGCTGGGGAGGCCGGGAGAGAGCAGCCAGGAGGGGTAGGGGGCTCCTCACATTTCAAAGTTGCTTTTGTTCCTAAAATTGAATGTGGTTAAAGTAGAAAACATCAATTCCTGGAGCAGGTTCCAAAATACATAAATAAGTTTTGCTCTGTGCTCGTGTGCTCAGAAGGATGGACTGGAGGAAGACCACGGGGTTCATTTTCTCTTCCTCTTTACCAAACTGCTCTGAAAACTTTTCAAGTGGCAAAATGGTAAGTGGAAGGGGAGAGAAAGGGGAGCAGAAGAAAAAAATGGTTTTGTATACAATAGTGTAAAAGCAGTGGCAAAGTGGGAGGGAAAGGTGAGTTTTGAAGATGTGTGACTTCAGCTGCCAGTCCTGGTTTCCAGCAAGGTCCTCCCTGCGGGCAGCGGGCCGGGCAAGCTCATGCCAGTGGGGCGATTGACTGATGGATTTTAAAATGCGAGGAGATGGAAGGAGCAGATTAGGATGGACATGTCCAGTGGTACTGGGCGGACAAAAGGTGCATGAGACTAGTGTCTAAGCCCTTCTCCAAAATCAGAATTTGCATCTCTCTCCCACTCAACTTCTATTTCTTCAAGGAGCGTCAGAAACTGCTGGAAGAAACATTTCAGGAATAACATTATCTGTGTTGGAAATGATGGACTTGGCCAGCTAGAGAGGGAGGCTGAGCCGAAAGGGCCCCACAAAGAAAATGTGCACGTGTTGGCATCCCCTGTTGGCACAGGCTCTGAGCGCTGGTCTCTGCTGGCTGCCGCTCTGTTGGGGTGGTGCTGGCCTCCTCCAGGAACCCATGTCCTCCGGCTTTTGTGTTTCTTGAGTCATGCAGTGACCCAGAGGCAGCCTTCAGCCAGCCATCCTCTAACCACGTGCATTAGGGACAACGAGGGCCCTTCCCACAGCGAAGGGGTGCTGCTGGCCAGGCAGCACTTGTTGGAGAAATGGAGCTAAACTGATTTTTTTTCCTCTTTTCCACATGCATCCGGCAAATGGAAAGGAGGCTCCACTCTCACTAGCCTTTGGTGGGCTGGGGAACTCCTGCCAGCCCGAGCTTTGAAGCAGTAGTTGCGTCCTTTGGAGGGTGGAGGCTTCACCCGCCCCTGAAGACTGATGGCGTTTTGGGGCTGTGGCGTGCAGGAGGAGGACCCTCCCCACATGAGCCATTTTGCCACTCACAAACCTGATCTGACATGAGCAGGGGTGCGAGGAGAGAGATTTGGGAACTGCAGGGTGTAGTGGCCATTTGGATAATGGAGCAGTGGAACGTGCAAGCTTGTTCATCCAGATTTCTTCCCTGTGCTGGGAGCTGGCTTTGCAGGGCTGGCCAGGGAAGCTCTGGCTGCAGGTGCGTCTGGCTTGCGAGCGGCGGTGATCGCGTGTGGAAGCAGTGGAGAGCATTGGTGTCGGGTGTATTTAGTTAGGGAGGGGGAGAACTGAGAGCAGTGCCAGGGCAGCAAACTCCACGAGAAGAGCAGAGCTGGAAGGATTTGCAAGGCCCAGGAGGGAAGGAAAGCAGGTCTGCGTTTGGGGGGAGCAGGGCACTGCCAGCACATCCCCAAAACCCCCGCAAGGCTGAATCCCTGCCTCTTGTCCCTGATGGCAGGTCCCTGGTGCCATCACCCCAGCCCATGCCCTCGTCCCCCTCCCAAGTGCAGTGTCGAGGGGGCTGCTCAGCTCCTGGGGAGGAGGAAGATGCTTCAACAGCCCATGCTGGGGGAGCACAAAGCTCTGGTGCAAAGTGCCGGACAGATTTAATTCCAGAAGGACAGTGTTCCTGTTGTTTCCTGCAAGCAGGCAGCAGTCCTGGCAGCAGGAGACACCGGCACTGGTGGCTGGAGGGACGGTTGCCTGCCTGCTCATCTGCGGGCAGCCCCAGTCCAACCTCCTCTCAGGATGATGGCCCTGCAGATCGCAGGATGTGCACCTAGTCCAAAACCGGTTTGAATTCATGTAGCATGCTTTCAAAGGAAAAGTACTGATTTCTATTCATCTGGGACACACAGATGTGATATTTGTGATATTTGGGTCCTATGGATATTCTTTAGATGAACATACAGCATCTGGCACGATGGGAGCTTGGTTTTGGGAGGCACCTTGAGCGCAGAGCAGGAGTGGGGCTGCACTGCCAGCGGGACCTGCGGGTGCTGCTCCCAGAGCTGGCCTTCCCCTGCCCTCAGGGCTCCCCGAGAGCTGCGGTTGACGCTGCTCATGCACTTTTTGAAGGGGATGGCGTGGGGGCAATCTTCAGTTGGATGCTTCCCAAAGCCCAGGTTCCCTCTGTCCCACAGCTTCAGCTCCACAAGGTGATGGGGAAAACCAGAGCTGTCTGCGGAACTAACTGGGTAGGGAGCTCTGGCCTGTGTTGCACTGGATGGGATAACCTAAATTAAAAAAAAAAACAAAACAAAACAAAAAGTCAGTCAGTGTCTGAATGGAAATACCATCAGTGCACTGAATAAAAATCACCCAAGGCTGCCAGGCGGGGGTCAGCGAACCCGATGAGCAGGGTGCGATAGCAATGCCTGCGAGCTCCATCACTCCCTCCTCCAAGTTTACAAGCTCTGAGCGCTGGGTGCTGCTGCTGGGAGGACGGACGACATCCTGGTGAGGTCTGAGCATCCCTCCGCGAGTGGGGAGAGGTGACGGGGACCATCCCTGGCTGCCTGGGGTGGTGCCAGGGCACAGGTGATGAACCAGCTCGTCCCAGAGGGCAAGGAGTGCTTTTCTGTTTGTTTTGAGTCACCAATCTTCAAAATCTGCCACTCTTCTACCATTCATCTTCAGCAGGGGCAAGCGGGGGTGGGGGGGGATTGCTTAAACAGCAGGGAAACTGATAAGCCATAACAGATTTCTTTCTAGTAATTATTTCTAGTAATTAGCTTCTTTTCAGAGGAGTGTTTGTAATCTTGTGTGTATTGTGAGCTGTTGTAGATTGGGTTCTTCCTGGACAATGGTTTTAATCTGCCCACTGACAGAGTTTGTGCTGCTCCTGGTTTTTTAACTTTGGGGTTTTTTTTCTCTCCCCTTTTAATCCCTGGCTGTGTTTTTCCTCCCCTTTTTCCCCAGGCTGTAACTCTAATGGAATTACAGGTGCGGGGCTGGGGGAGGCGCGCGGTGGGTGGCTGTGCCATGGCCAGGGTGGCGGGTGCTGGGGGCTGCACTGGGGCTCTGTTTCGCAGCACGGGGATGGGGTGATGCAGGGGCCCTGGTGTGAACTCCCCGTGGGCTGGCAGGAGCGCGGGGCACTGCGCCGCAGCAAAGCACCTGCCTTCCTCCCGGCAGACGCTGGCAAAACCCACGGGCAGCACTGAACCGCCTTTTCTTGGCTTATTTGTATGCATCTGTGAGTGGGACTTGCCTTGGGGAGAGAAATGGCAAAACCACAAGTTTACTTAAAAGCGTGGTTTGCTCTGGTGGAGGTGAGTTGCCGCCACGGTCCCGGGCACCAAGGCCGAACCCTGCTGCTGCCAGAGCTGGTGGCAACCTTGGGAAGAGGAGTTTTTGTTCTGCCACCTTGCCTCCGAGCCCGGGAGCAATTCTGCCTTTGGGAGGAGAGAGCGCAAACGGTGCAGGGGGGTTTCTCTGCAAATGCCCTGGGTGAAGGCATGCCCTGAGGTGGCTTCGTCTGAGCCCGGCACAGGCGGATCCTGCAAGAGGGAACACGCTGGGGAGAGGGGAGACGTTGGGAAATCGCTTATCAAGCAGGGTTGAAGGCAGCGTGGGCAGGCAAGGGGCAGGGGAAAGAGCTGGGGGGGGTGGAAAAGGCAGGAGGGGGATGCCAGGACCACAGCGAAGCCATGCCATGAAGAGCCGGAGATACTAAATGCTCCCCTCCAGTTTCTGGATGCACCTCGCACAAGGTGCCCTCCACTGTGCTTCACCTTTGCATGCTAAAAATTGCAGGGGTAAATCTAACAGATAGGATTTCCAAGGGAAACCCCTTTCCCATTCAAGGGATTTGTTCCCAGTATCTTCTGGGGTTTATTTTTTTTCTTCCCCAAGATCCCTTAACACCTGCTTGCAGGATTTCAGTAATTTGGTCAGGAATGAGATGGCATTTGGGGAGGTGCCTGATGTTTTCTGCCAAGACCTGCCTCTGTCCCAGTCCTTGCTGTGGTCCTGGGGTTTCGCCACCTTTTCTGGTCAGTGCCCCTGGGCTGTGGCTTCGAAGGGGCGACTCCGCATGTGCCAGCTGGCATCTCTGTGTCAGCAGAAACAGCACCTTCTGCTGGCAAGTTCAGCTTTTTCTTGCCCAACTTGTAGACTTTTTATTTCAATGGGTAGCTAGATATATTCCAGAAAAGTTTGCTGTTGTTCCTTCTGCCTTGTTTTCCTAGACATTTAAATGTCAAATTTCTACTGCTGAGATTTTTGCTACTTTTCCCCCTTTTTATGTGATGACAAAGGCGGGCACAGGGGTCAGGGCTGGGGCTGGCTGGGAGGCTGCCCTCCCTTTCCCAGTTTCCCCCCAGTTTCCCGCTGGTCCTGGCGTGCAGCACATTGCTGGTACCAGGCACGCTTGCTGTCCCGCTTGCTGTGAACCGAGCAAGGCATGTGTCCTGGTTTCAGACCATCAGGTGAAGGCAGTCGGTTTGGGAGCGATACGGCGCAGTGTTGGCACTGGGTTGCAGTCCTTCGTCTTCCTGCACACGTGCCAAGAGCCCTGCGGTTCAGCCTCCGAGGTTATCTGGTGATGGCAGAGGTGTTTGGCTCGGCGCTTCACCACTCAAGCCACGTGTAGAAGTGGCAGTGTATTATCAGATGGGAGTCCTGGCTGCTGCTGACCAGATAAACTAGTGTGGCGTGACCCTGGTCTTCCTCTGGTTCAGGAGGAATCATGATCTGCCCGATGCCACAACCAGTTGAGTTATTTGTGTAACGTTGCCAGCGCTGCTGCAAGTAGATCTGCTAAGCTCTTTTAAAAATTAGGTCATTTAGGAGATCCGTCCTCTGACATTTTGACCTTTGTTTACTTAATGTTTAAGCCTCTGAAAGGAAACAGCAGCGGCGCCCGGTGTGTCCGGCTGTCCCTGGAGGCAAGGGGCAGTGGGATGCTGGCGTGTCGCGCTGGGAACCCCGGCACCATCGGGAGGAAGGGGGTGTCTCAGGTTTGGGGGTTGTAGTGGGGGGAACCCACTCTGAAAATCTGGCTTGAGTTCAAGGGCCCCGCGTTAAGGCTGCAAAACCAAGCGGCCTCCTCTCTCTTCCCATCTCTCTGCCCTGTGCTTTAGGAGGGTGGTTTGGGGAAATTTGCTCCCCCCCCTTCATCTGCTCCCCAAAACCTCTTAACCATGTGTGGAGCTGCCTGACAGCCCAAACGTTGCCCCAGTGCATTAACCTGCATCGTAGCAGGCTTCGGTGATGGCTTTAGGTTAAGCGGATTGGCGAAATCCTCCCCCTCCCAATTTTGCTTACTAAGCCAGACCAGAGGCAGGATGTGATCGCCCCTTTTCGGGGAAGGGCTTTTGCTGGGGAGGGGGTCGCTGGCAGACCCCAGTGCCTCCCGGCCGCATCGTGGGCAGGGTCCCTGCGCCAGCGTGGGGCGCCTGCCAGAGCGGGGCCGCCCTGCACTGGTTCAAAGCCTTTTTGATCATCGTCTCCCATTTCCTTCCTCCCTCCCCCTTTTCCCTGGTGGCACTGTTAATAGGCTGTAATTAACAGCAGGGAAAAATTCCTTATATATTTTCAGTCTAGTTTTTCTCTTTTTTTATGAAAAAGTGTGTGTTCCCCACTAGAAAAATGTCTAATTTTGCTTTGGCTGGGGGAAGCCCCAAAGCAGACTGTTGCGCTGCTGGCTGCCCCAGGCACAGCGTAGAGCCCTTTCCCCCTGGCCTGGGGTCCTTCTCCAGGGCTGCGACACTGCCCTAGCACCCATGGATGGTGCTTGCCGGGGGCCACGATGTGCTCTGGGGTGGTGGCCATGAGGGAAGAGACTGCAAGGACATTTCAGAATGGAAACATTTCACCATGTGTGTTGCGTTTCCCCCCCACCCCCCTTGAAAACACTATTTTCAGCAGTGTGTGGGCAGGGTGAGGTTGGGCATGTTTGATAAAAGCCGTCGCTGGGTGCTAAAGTTCACTCGGCTGCGCTGGGGCACGTGGGCTCGGCTCACACGGGGCTGCTCCCACGCAGCATCCCGGTGGGCAGGGATGCTCCGGCTGCGAGGAGCCCCGCAGTCCGGGGGGAGCCTGGCCGGTGGGACCTAACGGAGGGGGCTTGGAAAGGAAGGAAACGCTTTTCTGTTGAACGCCCGCTCCTTAGATCTGGGTGGGTTTTTGGAAAGTTGAATCTCCACCAGGAAAGGGGAAGAAGGTAGTCCCTGTGCCATAAGGAGCTCAGCTCAGCTCCGCGCACTGCTGCTTGGCACATGCTGGAATTGTATTTCCCATTGTATGGAAAGCTCCTGCAGAGTCTGGTCACTCATGCCTGGCTTTCGGTTTGCTCTGTCACTGCCTCTGCCAAATTCAGCTGGCTTTTTTTAATGTGTCTGGAGGGATTTTTTTGCTCTGGTCTGACACTGCCAGTTTCCATGGCCACAAGCGCTTCCCTGCATCGCTGCCGTTTTGGGGTTTTGCTGTTTATGGACCGCTGAACTCTGCTGTCCATGAACTTAAAAGCAACAAGCTATTACGGGAGGCAGTCACCTCTGCAGGTGGGTGGAGGAAGCTGCATGACAACAACGGGCTTCGCACCTCGGCAGGATGCCCCAGGAGGGTGGGTGCGCAGGGGTGCATGCGAAACCTCCCCTTCCCTCTTACCCAAATCCTTGTCTTTTCTTTCCTCCACTGTAGGGAAGAGCAGTGAAAGAGCCTCATACTCCACGTTCGGAAGGGACACAGGGATGCCAGGACTAAACCAGGTAACGATAAGATGCATTGAGATTTCTTGCTTCATTTACTGGCTCAGCTTCTAGGAGTGAGAGCCTGGGAATGAAAAGAAACGTGGTGGTTTGGGTCTCGCCTCTCTGCGCGAGGTCCTGGAAAGCCTCTGCTCTGCTCAGAAACGTCTGTTGAGTGTCGGGGGTTTATATGGGTGTGTGTTGCTGGCTCAGAAGAGTTGTCAGAATTTAGAAAATGGGGTTGTAGCAGCTTCTCAGTTATTTTCAAAACCTGTTCAGACTCACTTATTTTATTATTGTTAATCCTGTTTCTAGCTGATTTGTATTTAATCAGATACAACCTAGCCCTCAGAGGGAGTTCCAGTGAGTTGGATCCAAGCAACACCTTTCCTTGTGACAGGGTGGCTGCGGGCAGGGGAGCGCTCCGAGAGGCACCTTCCCCCTCCGGCTGCCTGCCCTGGGGCTCTCGCTTTGCCTCCAAGCACCGCGCCTGGTGCTGCGTGCTCTCTCCTCCCCAACCAGCATCCCCCCATGCCCCGGCCAGCATCCCCATGTCCCCCCACTCGCCAGTTAAGGGGAGGGAGAGTCCGCGAGATGTTTCCTTTGCTGTTGGAGCATCATTTTGGTGGATGTTGGGTGGTGTTTTGGTTTTACGGTGGTTCTGTCGATGCAGAACCTGCACCAGATGCTCATCTCCACAATCAGGGAGGGACGTGGCATGGGAGAGCTGCCTCTTGCAGCAACAACCCTGCCCTGTTGGGTCACCCCATGTGAACCCCAGCGGGAGGACCAGGGCTGTGCCGTGGGGAAAAGCTTGCTTCCCATGGGGAATACCACAGGCATAAATCAGAGTCCGGGAATGCAGTTGACCAGCCCTGAGATAATCTAGCCTGCTGCCACCGGCATCCAGAAATAGTTTTTCGGGAAGGAGCGAGCACCTCTGCTTTGATGTGTTGCTGCAACTGCCCTGTCAGTGCCCAAGCATGGCCCCGGGGAAACAGTCCCACCATTTTATTCAAGGGAGCAGCTTTTGGCTGGACAGCTTTCTATTTTACACATGTACACACACACATATTACATGTTTTAATTTTACACAAATTTGTCATAATTTCCTCTTCTCTGAACTGAGGATGTTTCCTTTGCTGAAACAGCTGTGCTGGCTGTCTGTGCCAGAGTGGATTTAATTTACCACTGAAGCTGCTAAAATAAAAATGGGACAGATGCCAAGCCTTGCTTTTTAATGTTATGGTTTTGCTGGGGTTTCATAGAGGAGGGGGAGATATAGGGTAACAGAAATGGGGTGGGCAAATGGTGCTGTGGGCCAGGAGAGGTCCTGGCGCGGGCCTGCGGGTCCGGATCGGGTGGCAGAGTGGGAGACGGAGCCCGTTTGATGTGGAGGGGAGACAAAACCCCTCTTGTGCGGGGTGGCGGGAGGCGAGCGGGGCCGTCTGCATGCTCGCTGTGGCCCCCAGAACAGTTGTTGCTTCTGGCTCCAGTTTTGCGGGGGGTGGTTGATCTGGTTTTTTTCTTTTTGAAAAGCGCTAGAAAATTATCCAGTGGCAGATGCCTTGGATGGGGAGCACGTTCCTCCCCAAAACACCCTCCTCCAGGGCAGAGCTGTGGCTCACCGCCTCATTTAACCACCTCTGGAGGCATCCCCAGGGAGTGGGAAGGGGAAGAAAATCCCTTTCTCTGGGAAATTGCCTTAAAATCTCAGTGCCTCTCTGGAGGTACACGCTGGAGAAGCCAGGCAGCAGCGACTCAGTCCTCCAGGATCTCCTCCAGGGTGATGTGCCGCTTGCTTTTCTTGGCCGCGCAGCTCCGTGGCGCGTAGCGGTTTCAGTGCAAAGGTAATATGACCGGTGGAACAGATTGCAGGAATTTCACCAGCTGTGAATACATGAGCTCCTCTTTCCCTCACAGACCCGTTTCTGGAGGAGACGGAGTTTTAAAGCAGTGGGGTTTTCTTTCCAGTTTCTCAAAAGCCTGAAATCCTCCTTTATTTCAACATGTTGCCCTCGGAAGATGGGTCAAAGCTAAGCTTTTGTTACTTAAAGGCCCTTTGCCAGCCCTCTTAAATTCCACATAAATACATTTAACTTTCTCCTGAGGTGAAAGGGGCAATGCTGTCGGGCATGCTCCTGGAGCATAGGCACGCTTGCTCCATCCCGGGAGCCAGCGAGCACCCTGGGCTCTGGCTCCGCACTGCTTCCCAGAGTGCCCAAGGTCAGTTGGGATAAACACGAGGGAGGAGTTTCCTCTTTTTAGAAAGAGGGATTTGACTTTTCCCTGATAAAATGCAAGGGAAAACCACCCCCAGCAGAGGCGTTGCAGCTCCATTGCTTCGTCCACGATGGGTCCGGCTGCACGGCGCTGGGGTTGGGAGAGAAACTGTCAGTGCTGGCACCCTCGGCTGGGTTTTATGGCCAAGGGAACTGGGAGAGGCACAGACAGATGGGCTGCTGGCTCTGTAACCTCTCCTGAGTCTTGCGATCAGTTTAGGCATGGCCAAGAGATGTGACAGCCTGGGGTCCCCCGGTTTGCCGGTGGGTGAGCGCTGTAACCGTCCTCTGACCCAGCCGGGTCCCCGACGGCGCCGCAGGGGTGAGGGGCAGCGTGGGGCTGTTTGGTCGGGTGTGCCTTTTGAGGGTGGGTGGGCACGCTGTGCCCATCGGGTGTGTCCCCCACAGACAGCAAAGCACTGATCGCATCAGGAACTGTAATCCCTTGCTGCAAAACCTCGGAGGCGGTGAGGGAAGAGTCGTTTCCCAAGTAAGTTCCCTGTGTGGGCAAGAGCTTGGTGCCTCCAGCAGATCCCTCGACCCCTTGGCTTTGCGGGCAGGCCGGCGAGGCAGGTGGGGAGCGCTGCCTAACAAGCCCCTCGGCCTGACTGTCGCCTCCTCTTTGCCTTCAGCAGGCTGGGACGATAAAACCATCGTCAGGGTCTCGTCCTGCCCTCGTGGGCAGCGAGGTGAGCGTGGGACTGCGATGCTCCCTGCCATGGCACCTGCTAGTTTGCTTCCTTGGTTTGTAGAGAGCTTCTTTGCTGGGACTCAGTGAGAAAACACAGCTCGAAAGACCCTTTTCTTATTGCACATGTATTCCCCCATAACTACCCCCATATTTACGCATTTGTTTTTTCCTTCTGGCCCTTTGGCTTGTCTTTTTTTCCCCCCCACCCCTCGGCTGAATTTGTGCGAAGGCAGCTCAAGGTGGCTCTGTTCTCTCCCAGCGAGCACGGTGGTTTTCCAGCGTAATGACATGGAAGGGCTTTTCTGTCTCCTTGTTTGCAGACTAGTTTCCTGCCCAGCGAAATGGGAATCGCGAGTCCAAGCACACTTTCCCCCACCGGGGTGAAAGGGGGTTCTCAGTATTTTTCTTACCCCAACAATCCTCGCAGGAGAGGTGCTGAGAGCAACATAGGTAAGTCGCTTCGTGTCACCCTCGGGTGCCGCTGCTGTGTGTGTATATATTTATAATTTTTAAAAAAGGGGGGTTGGGCTCAGTCATGTAGAATTTCCTTCTTTCTTGAAAATGTCAGATTAGGTGAAAGCAGCAAATGGCTTGAGGTTCTCCTAAAAATGCCTCCAACCACACTGTACATCAGTAGTTGTTCCTGGAAAACCTTGGGCTGCCTTCAAGGCTGTTTTTATGACCGATGGCCCTCCTTGGAGCCCCTGTCCTGCTGCAAGCAAACGGGACTGCCAGGAACAACTCGTTAAGAAGCGGCGTGAGGTCCGGGCGCTCTGCCGGGGCATGGGAGCTGTGCCCTGGGATGCAGGCAGTGTTTGCTCCGGGACCTTTCCCTGCCCACCAGCCTGCTTCGATGTTCCAGACAGGAGTTACCCATGCCTGGATCTACCTGGGAATAAGTCATTTGGCTTTTAACGATGGCTAAGGTCGGGTGTGAATTTAACTTAGGAGTGAAGACAAGCCCCAGTTCTCCAGAACTTGTGTTTCTTGTCATAGTTCCTCCCCACACCCTCCAAAGTCACTTTCTTGCTGCTATTTTGGGCTTTCCCGAACAAATGAAACTAGAAGCGACCCAGTGTTACATGTATTTTTTCCAGTGCTTTTCAGAAAAAGGTATCCACTTTGATCTTGCTACTTAAAATGTTGCTGGTGTATGTTGTCAGCCTGGAAAATTATTCTTTTGCATCAGGTCATTCTATGGGATTAATTTCTCCTCCTGAGCTACAACCTGGAGGAGTCCCTGGCTTGGCAGGCTTGTTGTGTTAGCATCCTGCACCCCGCCAGCGGGGGCTTTCCTTAGTTATGAACTAAAAAAAAAACAAACCAAAAAAAACCCCAAAATTTTTAACCAGTGCTTCCCCTTGAGCCACTTCTCAGGATGTTACCCCCACCACCTCCCTGAATTGTCTCCCTTCCCCCAGGTCACTGTGTCCTCCCACTTCAGAGGAGGGACCGGCCAGGGGCAAGCACCCTCCATGCCTTCCTGCAGCAGTGAAGCCTTCCCAAGTATATTACTGTATAAGGAGCAAATGAAAATACAACCCCATCCCTGCATTTGTTCCCTTTCTGCATCCTCTCTCTGCAACCCCACTTCAAGTTAGATTGTTTCAAACCCGCCCCCCCCAATGAGGGGTTATTTGTGGACTCAGTCTCTTCCAAAGAGCAAGCGCAGCCCTTCTCTGTGTGGTGAGCACCTCTTTTCACAGTGTTTCAGGAGAGAGACTGCCCTGTGAACTCTGTCTGTGGGTGAAACCCGCCCTCAAAGGGTGCAGATGAGGCGAGGAGGAGAGAGGTTCATTCCCAGACGTTTTCACTATCGACACTTCTATGGGGCATTTGGGATCTGAGCCCTATTTGTACCTCCATCATCCATCCAAGGAGACTTTTAGCTATAGCTTGTTGGTTTTCCTCCTGCTAACCCCCTTCAATGGTTAGATCCTCTCTTCTTTTCTTTAAACCAGATGGACAGCCCAAAAAGGTTCGGAAGGTGCCTCCTGGACTTCCCTCCTCGGTAAGTGGCAGGAGTGTTTTCCCTGTTCCTCCATCCCCTGAGCTCTGCTCCCTCTGCTGTGAGAGCTGCCGGCCCTACAGGTCCAGTTACCCCAAACATCGAGGGCCTGGACTTTAGCAGGACGAGGAGGGGTTTTCCCAGTGTACACCTTCCTTCGTAGGAGAAATGGGGAAGCGCTGTGAGACTGCAGTGCCAGGGTCCTAATCCGAGAGAAGGAGCTGCAATGCTCCCCGCGCGGAGCAGCCACCGGCAGCACCTTCCTGGCCGGAGCCTGGACCCATCGCCTCCTGCCCTTGCCGGCTCTCGTCTGTTTGACGTTATGTCGCGAGTGCCTGAGTGAAATGCAATATTTGGTGTGATCAGATTTCACTCCAGAAGGGAAACCAAACCAGTTGTAATGCGGGCAGGCAGCTGGGGCTGCTCCAGGTGTGTGCGCTGCCTGGGCTGTTTTATAAGAAAGCCGAGCAGCCTGTAGGAATATGTTAGCCATGCTCCCGCGGCTGTTACAGGGGAATAAACTGAACAATGTCTTTGTGGCTAGAAGTAATGGGATCTCCAGGAAAGCTAATTGGAGCGGGCTGGAGGGTTCCTGCAGGAATATGGGAGCTGTCTGGCTGTGCAGCAGCCGAGGCGGCATTCCTCGCTGGAGCGTTTGCGTGCTTGCAGGGGGACGGGCGGGCTCTGTCCTGCAGGCGAGCTGGAGCCCAGGCTGGGGCTGCGCCCGAGCGTGCCGCACCGCTCGCTGCCAAATCTGATGCTGATGCGACGTGAAGTGGGAGCCCACTCCCCCATTCCCCGGGGAACGCCGGTGTGCGTCTACCCGTGGGGGGAATCTCGTGCTGTGGCGTCCCTTCACTAGGCTGCCGCAAAGCTTGGTGCTTTGTGCAAGCACTGTGGGCTCTGCCTTTGGAAATGGACCCTGAGATGCCAATGGTGGGAGGATGGAGGGAGAAGGCGGCACTGAGGGCTTGCTGGATTGGGCTCGCAGACTGGAGGGTGTTAGAGGGTCCCTGTGGACCCACACCATGCAGAAACCAGCTCCAGTCAGCTCTGCTGAGTTGTTCCAGGAGTCTCTGTTTTAACAGGGAAGACCTGCTCGAAGCAGAACCCGTATCGCTGCATCGAGTTTCTGTGTGAAATTCAGAGCTTTTAAACCCCAGTCGACATGTGGGGAAAACATCGCTCCCGACAAATGGCCCTTTATTGGCCTCAGATTTCAAAGGTGACGGGCTTGCTGCCCGTCGTGCTGGCGGTGCCCTAAAGGGCCCCGATTCCCACAGGAAGAGCCGCTCGGCTTCTGCCAAAACTCAGCCCCTTCCCTGTGTCTGAGCCGACACCTGCACACGGGCTTTTCCAGCCCAGAAAGTGCTGGCTGTCGCCTCGGCTGCCCCTTGACCGCAAAGCTCCAGTTTTTGCTGTCTGGGCCGGTGCTGCCTCTTTCCGCTGCCCTCTCTTTGCCATGACCTCCGGCTTCTTGGTTTGTTTTTGAACTTCCACACCTGGGGAGAGCAATCGACACCGAGGCGGCAAGAGAAGTGCGGAGCAAAAGGAGTCGCTGGCCTCAAAGGCAGCGGATCAAAAGGTCCTTCTTGTCTGACTCGCCTGCACAGGAGCCCACCCCAAGTTACCGCTAGACCCTGTGCAAAATAAATAGGTCGATCAGCACCTTATTAAAATAAAGTGTGTGAGAGGGATGTGAGGGTGATGCCGGGCAGGGACTGAGGACGGGTGCAGAGGTACCTGTGCTTGTAACCCACAGCCCTTTGGGGTTAGTTCTTGTGAAAGAGGTGCTGGCCTGGGGCAGCGGCGCATGCTGGGGCTGCCCCTGGGGCATGGAACCCCTTTGAGCCTCCCTGCGACGTGGAGCTGGAAAGCAGGGTTAGTGCTTGTGGCTGCGCTGCCCCGCGGGCTGGCATGTCCAGGCACAGGACCGGGGCTGGATGAGGTCCCCGGGCCCCTGCTGTGCGTCGGCCGGCTTTGCTGGAGGAAGCCGGGGAGGGATTTTGTGCAAGTCGGTTCCTGCAGGATTTTGTTGCCGCAGCAAGTGTGGTGGCTGGGAGCCGTTTCGGCCTGCGAATTCGCAGTCTAGTCACCGCTCTGTTTAGCTTTAGTCTGCCTGAAGTCCCACCCCAGTTCATGCATTTAAGCAAGAAAAACAGGGAGGGGAAACAAAACCCAACACCAACAAGCCCTGCGAATCCCAGCGCTGGGGCTTTTCAAGCGGTTCTCTCGCCGCGCTGGCAATTTTAACCGGAGGAAATGACCTCACCTGGAGGTCCCCGAGGCCGCCGGTGGAGCTGCCGACGCGAGGGCTGGGGCCGCGGGGTGGGGAGCGGGGACCTGGCGCTGATTTACCGTTTCCTGCGGCGCTTGGCCGCGGTGCTTGGCCGCCGGCTCCCCTGCACGCGGTGGGGCTGGGATGCTCCTTGCTTGGCCGGTGCAGGGAAGAGCAGAGTTGGCTTTTCACAGCCTCCCCTGCACTGAGCAGGGAAATGAAAGATTTGGAGGGGCCAGGGCCGCTCCTGGGGTGAAACCTGGCGCTCCGGGACCCAACAGGAGGTGGGGGAGTCAGGGATGGTGGAGCAGGGCGGATACGCAGCAAGGCAAAGTCCCCCGTCTTTGCAACCCTGGTCCGCTCATCCCTGCTATTTTATTCTTCTTATTTTTGCTCTGGATTTATTAAATGGATGTTGCAGCTCGCTGTGGCCCCCCCGCGCCCGCTCCGCTGCCGCACAGCTGCCTCGCGCGCTGGCCAGGTGCCAGCCCCTGGCAGATGGCGCGGCGCTATTAGACGTGCTTCATTCGATTCCCTGTCCCAGCTCCCGCTATTTAATCAAATTATAGGAAAAGTCAATTTACTGGATTCTTGTTCTTTGCAGCCTCCTCCATTCCCCCGCTCTCCCCGGCCGCACGCGCTGCCCATGCGTGGCTCCGAACGCCCGCTTCGCCCCGCCGCTGTCCTGCGATGCCGCACAAAGGCGAAGCGCTGTGAATTTTCTTTTTTGAGCGAGGGGCGAAGGGCAGCTGCCGGCGTCTGTCAGGTTTTTCCCTTCCCCCCCTCTTTATTTTATCTTTATTTCTGTTTTTTTTTTTTTCTTTGTTTTACAAGTTCCCCAGTCTCGGTCTGTAGCACCACTGCCCACAGGTTGCTTTCTGCTCCCCGTTGCCTCGCAGGGTCCGGCCGCCCGCTGCCCAAGAGCTGATCCGTGCGAGGGGCCGGGGCTGCCCCCGGGGCTCTGAACTCTTCCAGCTTCAAGGGAAGCTGCTCCGAGAAGCAGAAACATGGGCTGCCAGGGGAAAACTAAGCAATATATTGAGTGCAATTGCTGGTGCTTTTCAGAGCACGTTTTTTGGTGGCTTTTTTTTTTTTTTTAAACAAAAAGACCCCTATTTCCTATTAAAACACCCCCTTCAAAAAAAAAGAAGAAATTCTTGGTGTTCTGGGCAGTTACAGAAATACAGAGCAGTTTTGCCCCTTCTTGCTGGGTGAAGACAAGGGGTCAAAGGTACAGGGAAAGAGAAACTCAGGGCAGGTTTCCTTTCCAAAGAGAGCTGTGTCTTCCAGGCAGAGCTGGCTGAGCGTGCCTGGGCAGCCCCTGCACCCACCTCTGCTTTCGTGTGTATTTAAAAAAAAAATTATTAGCAGTTTCAGAATGAATCAATGAGGATGAAAATAAGCTGTAACAAAAGTTCTCACGTAATTTTGAGTGGCATTTCAGTTTCTTTGCGTGTTGAATTCCTGCTTTAAAAAAAAAAAGTCTGTTTTTGCACTGGCACAAGATGATTTTCGGTAAGGGCTTTCTAGGATGGGTTTGGTTAATTCAGAAGGAAAAGAAAAAAGCCTTTTCTTTAGCTTAATATGCTGTTAAATCGCATAGCTGAACGGTGCTGCAGAAATCTGGCCAAAAGCTGTCCAAGAGCCGTCCCCTGCTGTGTGACATCCCTTTTGACAGACTGCTCAGCCCTCAGCTTCCCCTGTGCCTCAGTTTCCCCTTGAGTGGGATGGGTTGATGATTTCTGTGAAGGGTTTGAGCAGAGGCCGTGCTCAGGAGCGGCTGCTCCCAGGGTGGTGCTGCAGCCCGGCGTACGGCAGCGGTGAGCAGGTCCCGAGGCTTCGCCGGTCCCCATCGCCACCGCCCAGCCCACGCCCTTGGGTGCGGGGTTAGCACGCAGAAATGATGGCTTTTGTGGTTACCCATAAAAAGTTATAACCGCAGAAAAAGGAACTAGAGCAGAGAGTTGAAACTTCTGCTGGCGCTGGCATCTTCTGCAGGAGGGGGCTGCAGGGATCTGCGCTGTTACGGGAAGGCAGACGGGACGTGTCTGTGCGACGGCCCCGTTTCCAGCAGAGCTGTGCTGTTCGGTATCGTCACAGTGACTTCAACTGAGCTGCTTTGGTTCCTGCTCGGGCTTTGCTGTGGGAGTGACTCAGTCATCTGCTGCGATGAATAAAAGCAAAGCTGCACGTGGTGGGGTGACCCGTGGGGAGGATGTGGGTCCAAGGGGTGGCCAAGCACTTCTCTTCAACCCTGTTCCTGCCCCACAGGTGTATCCATCCAACTCAGGTGATGACTACAGCAGGGATCCAGCTGGATATACTCCCTCAAAACCTCCCAGCACTGTGTATCCCGGAGCCTTTTATATGGCAGGTGAGTTATTAATAACAGCGGTATCCTGCAAGCCGGCCAGAGCAGGGGCTGCCTGGCCTGTTACAGATCACGGGAGGAATTGCATAGCACACGAGATGGAGGGAGCTTGGGGCAGGAGTGCATGAGACACAAAGCAGCCCTGAAATGGCTCCAATTTGCTCAGTGGGTGATGCTCAGCATAGGCAGGACACAGTGGGGACAGATGCAGCCCCTCAGCTCGGGCTGACTTACCTCCATGTGGGCTGCGGGGTGCATGCTGGTGTCTCTGCCCCGCTCAGCTCTGGTTTTCCTTCCAGATGGGCTCCATAACTCACCAGACCTGTGGAGTTCACCGGGTGCCATGAGCCAGTCAAGTTACGGTGCCATGCTGGGCAGCTCCTCCTCCCCGCTCCCGCAGTCCAGCGGCTTCAACAGTTTACATCAGCACGAACGCATGGTAACGCGTCCCTGCGCTGCCCCGCGGGTGGGCTGGGGGGCTCCGCGTGGCCGGCCGGTGGTGGCATGTCACCTCGTCCCGTAGCTGTCGGCTGGGGGCAGCTGCCGACAGGGAGGGCCTGGGTCCTGGCCCAGTCGCCGAAGCCTGGCAGCCTTCAGAGGGCACCTCTCACCCCTCTCCCCCTCTCTGCTAGAACTACCAGCTTCATTCAGGAGAGGTTAATGGCGGACTCCCCTCTGTGTCTGGCTTTTCCTCTGCCTCCACGCCATACGGTGTCTCCAGTCACACGCCCCCAATCAGCGGGACAGACAGCATGATGGGTATGTACGGCCCCCGGGCGCATGGTGGTCCCCAGCATGATCCCCCTTGCTCCACTGCCATGCAGAGGCTTAACTGGAAAATCAAAGTCTTGTGCAAACCTCTGATGCTCAAGGCTGTGATATCTGTGTCCGATGTACGCAGACGCTTTTCATCCCTTGTGTGTCACCCATGCGCGGAGTTACTGCGTGAGGAGGAGGCGCAGCGAGGTTATTGCTGCTGGATACCTGGGCAGGCTGTAGCAGGGGGACAGGGTGCTGGCGTAGGGTTTACACCTCACTTGGTGGACCTGGGAGGAGACCAGCATCTGTGATGTTGTCTCTTGGAGGTGCCGTGGCTTAAATGAGTTGTGGGAAGGATTTGCACCTGCACTGCAGAAAGGTGGGGGGTATATGTGAAGCTGTTTATCTAAATCCAGAATAGGAAGGTTTACACTGCATTTGGATACTATGTTAAACCTCTGAGTGCTTTAATTTCTAACCCCGCTGAACCTGTTACAATACCTGTTACTGAAACAAACTCATGTTTCCCAGGAAATGGGGATCCTAACCTTGATTTGCAGAAAACCCCTTGTTTAGAGGAGGGGGAGCAAGTTTGGGATTGTAGGACCTTAGGATACCCTGTGAGAATGGGCCGTGCTGCAGCAGAGACATCTGATCGCTGTTGATGACATGGCACCTTTGATCCAGCATCTTATAAAGACGTTCCTGCAGCCCCATGAAAGCTGCTGGGGCGTGTGTGCCCTTGCCCGGGCTGCTCTGAGCTGGGCGTCCATTTAGTTTTCAAGCAAAGCAGTAAGAGTAAGAAATTACAATCTCAGAGCAGGTGACCCCAGAGAAGGTCTTGTATGGGTGCTATGTCCAGCTGGGTTTCTGGCGCCCTGGCAGTGATGTCTCTGTCCTCTCTTGGCAGGTAACAGAGGAACCACAGCTGGGAGCTCAGGAGACGCGCTCGGGAAGGCACTAGCTTCAGTAAGAGTTTCTGCAGATCCTTGACCCTGTCCCTGTCCTGTTGTAGCCTTGGACCTCCCCTCTATAACAGGGACCCTGTACGCAGCAGGAAGGATGGACACATGGAGAAGTTTGAGTGAATGCACCCCAAAACCACAGCAGCCTCTGAGGGGAGGGTTTCCCCCCTCTGTGTGCTGCCATCCTGAGTCCTGGCACTGTGCAAAAGTGCCTTTTGGCAGATGGGGAAACTGAAGCACTGGGCATTATGGTGGCCTGGTACTTGCCTGGCAAGACAACCCTACGCAGCCCTCATAGCAGGACTTGCGGGTCCCAGTAGTCCTGGCTCTGCATGCGCTGGTTCAAACTGGAGGGCACTGGCCCCACTGGGCTATCAGAGGTTGGGGTTGCCTCTGTCCCATTTAGCCCAGGGACCTTTGCTTCTGCATGGTGGCAGAGGGGTGCCAGCACTGCACCCTGCAATAATTTCTTGGGACTCTCGCTTCTCTCTGAGGTGGGACCTGAAGAACAGAGGCTGTAGCTGCAGGGGTGGTGGCAGCGGGGGCAGAGAGAGACCCCAGCACTAATGGGGGAGCTGCAGGGGGACTAGCAGGCTGGGCCATCGCACCGGCTGGGAGCTGGTGTGGGTATGGGAAGGGACGTGTCATCGGGTGGTCCTCGCTGTGCCTGGGCTTGGCAGCGCTGCTGGGAGGGGGAGAGCTGTCACAGGGGTGGGCACTGCTGACCGTGCCCTGCTTCTCTCGCTCCAGATTTATTCCCCCGATCACTCTAGCAATAACTTCTCGTCAAACCCCTCCACACCAGTCGGCTCCCCTCAGGGGCTTGCAGGTAGGTGAAAAACGTTGCTCTTTGTGTAGAGGGGGATGTCAGGTTTGCTTTCAGGAGGCCCAAGGCAGTGTACCTCCCAGATCAGCCCCACACACTCATTAAAGACACTTCTGGCAATCTTGCCAAATCTCATTTATTTTTAAAAGCAGCAGAGTGAAGAGGAAGGACAAGCAAACTTGAAGATACTTTAAAAATATCTCCTGTGAAGTTGCGTGTCCGTCTGCTTTAATCAGTTGTAGCTTTTCTCCCCCTTGGAGCTGAGCAGTGCCGGGTGCGGCGAACGCCACGTGCGTGAGGGCGATGGCGCTGCCCACGCCTGGCTTTGCCCCTGCAGAGGAGCTTTAGCAGGCGGCTCTGCCGGAGGCGTGAGCCTGGCTCACATCATTAGCACCACCACATGCTTGAGTTTAAGGGTTGCTGGGATCCCTGGGACCCGCTCCTGCCGTTCAGACAGACCCTGGCCCTCAGCGTCCCGTCTCGGTGAGGCTGGGAGGGTTTGTCCCTGGTTTTGTCTCCCTTGGGAGGAGTGCAGTGGGAACTGGGAAGCAGCCAACTAGTTAAAAACCATTTTGAGTGCCCAATATAAGCTCGTCTCTGCTCCCATCCAGTGGGAGAGGTCTTGTTTCTGCCCAGCAGAGCTGGTGCCAAGGCTCCTCGGTGCCTGGAGTGCAGAGCAATGTACGCACACCACCCTGGGGTCAGAGCGAGCACAGTGTGTGTGCTGGCTTCCCGCTCACTGAGATGATATAAATTTAAAAACTGCTCGAGGTCTGAAGGCCTGAGCTCGCTTTCCTGCTGAGGCAGAGCAGAGGTGAGCCCGAAGCGGGGGCTGAACAGAGATATCCGCGGGAGGTGTGTGGGATCAGACCGTGACTCCTCACAGCATTGCTGCGAGATAAGGCGAGCACCTGCTCTGAGATGAAACGCCTCTGTGGGCACCCCGCTGCCTCGCAGAGCTGTGGCAGGGAGCAGGGGAAAAACCTGTGACCGTGCGCAGCGGGGCTGGCTTCGTAGGTGCGGCGTGAGCGTCCCTGTGCAGTGCCGTGGCGGCCGTGCGGTGCTGTGCATGGCATGGTGGCCCGTTCACACCATGGTGGCCCAGCTTCCAGCCCCATCTAGCGGCAGCCATGCCCGGTCCCAACCTCTTCTTGTTTGTTCACAGGCACATCCCAGTGGTCGCGAGCGAGCGGACAGGGTGCCTTATCTCCCAGCTACGAAGGGAGCCTCCACACTTTAGTAAGTGTTGCCTTCTCCTTGTCTTTTCCATCCCTTGTGCGCCTGGCAGTAACTGGCTTTTGGGTAAAGTCCTCTCCCCCGAACATCTGGGGCCTGAAGGAAGATGGTTGGTTGATAGATGGACGTTTGGTTGGAAGCAGCTGAGCAGAGTTGGGCACCTGCTTCCCCGAGCCCAAAGCCTGGCTGGCAGAGGCGCAGCCTTGCACCCTCCCCCTGTTTAGGGCCCATTCGCATCCCTGTGGGTCTGGCCCAGCCAAACAGATTTCTGTCTGGTTTCTGCCTCCCTTTCCTGAGCAGTTCTGCTTGCGTGACCCCTTGTGCCTTTCAGGGATGGCACTGACGGGGTCGGGGGGTTCTTTCTCCCCATACCTACCTTGTGGTACCTGAGTGTGTGATTGCCACCAGTCATTCTTTAGCATAGAGAGCTGCAGCAGGCTGCTGGCATTACAGATGTTAATGCAGACCTATTTCTCTGTCCTGTCCTTCAAGCAAAACAAAATGGAAGACAGGTTGGACGAAGCCATCCACGTGCTGAGGAATCATGCTGTGGGCCAGACAGCCGCCATGCCGAGCAACCACGGGGACATGCACGGGCTCCTGGGCTCGGCGCCGGCCCACAGTGCCACCGTGGGCAGCCTGGGCCAGGCTTTCCCTGCCTCGGTCATGTCCCTGGGGAACAGGCACCCAAGTCTGGTAAGTGTGGAAGCATCACAGCAGCTGGCGGGGACACGCTGGGGACCCACGTTACCGTGTTCCCTGGCATACAGAGGGATGTTGCCTTTGGTGTGAGAATAGCTCAGTGTGGTCCAGCTTGGGTCGGCTGTTGACAGCTTTGAACGGGTGACGTGCACAGAAGTGCAGTGGCTTGCTGTCTTTGTGCAGTGCGGGTTGCATCTGCGCTCAGCTCAGTTGTGGATCTTGGGCACAAGCCCTGCATGCAGTTTGCTCATGCCCTTTCTCAGGGCAGGCAGAGGCAGTGAAAGCTCTTCTTCTTTCCTTGCAACATGGATGGAAATCCCTCAAAACAGCTTCAAGCCACTCCTGGGGGATGCAGGGAGAAGGAGGAGAGGGATCCGATGCAGGGCAGGACCCGCAGGTATAGAGAGCCGGGTATCGCCAGGACTTCTCTGCCCCAAACCATTCAGGCAGGCACCGCATCCTTCCGTGCACATGGGGAGTGCTGATGTGTGATGGCTTACTCAGGCTCCAGGGAGTGCAACGGGTCCTGGCGCCCTGAGCACATGGATGCTGGGGTTCCATGCTGGGTCACCAGGGTCCCCCCTTGTCTAGAGGCTGGTGACCACAGAAGCACGTTTTTGGCAGAGCTGGTTGCCTGCTGAAGCAAACAGTAATGTGTCTCCAGTCTCTCTAGAGAACCAGACATGCTTCCCCTCTGAGCTCCCCAGAGAACCAGACGTGCTTCCTTTCTGAGCTCCCCAGGCTCTGCTACTAAGCGATGAATCATATGTGTGTCCTCTGTTATAAACTGCTGCCAGCTGCAGAAATAAGTGTGTTGGCAGCAGGGCTGGCTCTGCCGTGCCGGTCCCTGGTAGTCCAAGTAGTGCAGCCTTGGGCGGTGTGGGCTCAGAACAGCTGCCTGACCCTCGCCCTTTGTGACCAGGCCCTTCGGAGCGAAGTTCACACTGCTGGGATGACCCCTGCTCTGGTGGCACTAGGGAGATGGCAGAAACGTTGGTGCTTGACGGAGACAGGAGACGTGCAGCCCAGGCAGGGTGCCCTCTCCAGTGTGCCAGCCTTGCGTCCAGGCAGAGAGGCTTTTCCACAGTGGGGAGAGACAGCTCTGATGGGGACTTTCTGCTTGGTCCAGCTGATGTGCAGGGCACAGAGTGCTTTCAGCAGTGCCCCCGCCACGGTCCCCCGAGGAGAGCTGGTGCTGGAGCAGGCTGGCTCTTCCCTCCTGCATGCCCACGCTCTGGGTGGTGAGAGTGTGTGAGGAGGGCAGGCGGCTGCAGCCAGAGCCCTGTGGCGGCTGTGCTCAGGGTGACTGTGCCCATGCCTGCTGGCCGTGACACTTCCCTCCCTCAAGGCTTGCTCTGCTTGTTCTGCTGTAGGTGGGAGGAGGTCACCCCGAAGATGGGTTGTCCAGCAACCCCAGCATGCTCCACAACCATGTCACACTTCCGTCACAGCCCAGCTCACTCCCTGACCTCAACAGGCAGCAAGACACATACAGCGGTAAGGCAGCTCTGCACGCGTGCATGCTTGAGGCTCACCTGCCGCGGGGATGATTCGGGACACCCACTAGGTCCAGCCCTGTGCAGCAGCAGCCTGGGGGGAGATGGGTGCTCTTGCAAGGCTGGTATTTCCTTGCAGCATCCATAGGGCAGTTTCTACCTTGAGCCTTTTCCAGAGGTTTGACCTACATGTTCCTGCCCCTCCTGCAAGCTGTGGGTGCACAATGCCGCCAGGCCCTGCTCTGCTGGGGGAGGTTGGGCTCTGACTCTGGAGGGCCTGGGAGGTGGGGGGACAAGAACGGGGAGCGGTGGCAGGGCAGAGCCAGCGCCCCTCCAGCTCCTCTGGCTGCAGACTGGCGATGCAGGGTGAGTCTGGGATGCCGCGCACTGGCAATGCAGTGCAGCAGGAGCAGGGCCTGGGTACCCCCAGCCCTCCATGCAGGTCAGGCCCTTCCAACCTCCATGTGTGGCTCTGCTTCCTCAGCAGGCTTGTCAGGGGGACTGGGGCGAAGCAGCGTCTCCTCAGGAACCAGTGAAATAAAGAGGGAAGAGAAGGAGGACGAGGAGAACACGTCAGTGGCAGATAACTCAGAAGAGGAGAAGAAGGAGCTGAAACCCTCCCGGAACAGAACAAGGTGCTCTTTGAACAGGTCTCTCCCTTCACTTACTCTGTTACCAGGATGGGGGCGTTTGGGCTGAGGTACGGCCGCGGTGACCCACCGGGCACTGGGCTTGGCCCGGTGAGGCCGGGGGTCGTCCTGCGGCGCAGACCCGCCAGCCCCTGCCCACCGCAGGAGCCTTGTCCGTCCTCGCACAGAGGCGGCACAGCCCGGGCTCCTGCTGCTTCCCCACAGCCGGCCGCTTTGGCCCATGCTGGGGAAGGGTCCCTGCTGCCCTCTCCTGCTGGCTCCCGCCCCTGTAGCCACAGGGCTTCCTCATGCTCCTAAAGCAGAGGGCTCGAGTCCACACGAGCTGCACCCGCCTATGTAGTCGCTCGGGGTGTTGCTTGTGGCCATGCGCAGAAAGGACCGAGTGCTCAGCTCCCCTCGGCCAGGAGCGGGGAAGGTTTTGACCTCCTCCCTGCTTCGGGTTGTCTCTGCTTCGGCTCCTGTATCCTCTGTCACATCCAGCCAGATATGTGGCAGCGGATCAGGTAGAGTCCTTCCAGTGTGCTGGCTTGTCTGCAACCTCGCCGTCGAGCTTGGAGACCTCGCCAGGGTGATGCTGCCCGGAGGGGCAGTGCCAGCCCCACTCCTGCCAGACTGCAGCCACCTCCTGCCCTGGAGGCAGAGGGCTGTGTCTTCCCAAAACGCCAGCGTGGGACACCAGTGTTGGCCCCCACACCTTCTCCAGGCCGCCCTGCAACCTCCTGGCAACAAGCTCAGGCCTTAATCGCATTGCTATGGTTTCTTTCTTTGTTCTTTAAAAACAAAACAAACAAAAAAAAGAGGCAGAAGAAGAGCCTTAATTGCTTCTCTCCAAAGTGGCTGCGTGTCCCCGTGTCTAAGCGTGGGGCACCGGGCCAGCACGTCCCGGCGGGGGCACGCAGGGTGCAGCACCCCGGCTCGCGGGGCCACATGTGGGGCTTGGCGTCTCGGTGCCTCAATGTGTGTTTCTTTTCTGTGAGTTGACCAGTGCTGAGAGTGCACACGAGGAATGTCCCTGTCTCGTTCTTATTTTAAACCATTAGTCAAGATGAGGATGAGGAGGACGATCTTCTTCCCCCAGAGCAAAAAGCCGAAAGAGAGAGAGAAAGGAGGGTCGCCAATAATGCCCGTGAGCGCCTGCGGGTCCGTGACATCAACGAGGCCTTTAAAGAGCTCGGACGCATGTGCCAACTCCACCTAAACAGCGAAAAACCGCAGACCAAACTGCTAATCCTACACCAGGCCGTATCAGTCATACTGAACCTGGAGCAACAAGTTAGAGGTCAGTGAGGGTCCCGGAGTGGTGATATTTTACGTATCTGATCGGCACGGGGCTGTCTGTCTGTCTGTCTCCTGTGACATGTGCTGTGGTGCCTCGCACTGTCTCTCTCCCCTGGGGCCTTGGGTTCCCAAGGCTGTTGATGTCCTTTTTTTTTTTCTTTTTTTTTTTTTTTTCCTGTTTTTGCATCCCTCCTGTTCTCTCTTTGTTCCCCACTGCCACTGCGTGTGCTGCATGCCGGGCCCCGAGGGGGCACCTGCGCCGACCTCGCTTTCCTGCAGCCAGATGTTTTGCTCAGCTGCTTGGCCAGCAAAATGAAACAAACCCAAAACACCAGCAAATCTCCCAGAGGGGTCCCAGACCCGACCTCTCTCCAAGGGTTGCTCCAAGCACAGAGCCCGTCTCTGCCCGCAGCCACAGCCGCTGTGAGCGATGGCCCGTCCTCCCTGCCCGCCTGGCACGGGGCTCTGCCCTCCTGTCCCCACCACTGCGTCCCTGGGTCTGCAGGCACCCAGCAAACCCCTGGGGATCGCTGGAGCCATGCGAGGGGCAGTGGGGTGAAGACGCTGAGCCCAGGGTTGGGCAGCCCTCGTTGCCTGTACAAACCAGTCTCCAATGCAAGCTGGGATCGCTGCACATCCCTAGCAGAGCCTGGAGCTGCAGGCGGGCGCGCGCAGGCTCTCCTCCTCGCCGGGGCACGCTCGCTCCCTTCCCGCTCGCGTGTGCACCCATCTCGGCTGCCCGTGGTTGCCCTGGGTGCCGCGTCCTGGTGGGAGGGGAAGCGGAGGGCTTGGCTTCCCGCTCCGGATGACTTTGCTGCTTTGTTCCTGCATCCCGCAGTGCATGATCCCGCTCCCCGGCCCCGCTGCGTAGGATGCCGTGGCAGGTTAACCCCCTTTCTCTCTGCAGAGGCTGTTGTAACACACATCGGTGGTTTGTGCCTGGCTGTGCTCCTCTCTGCTGGCCTCTGCTGTTGCATTGATGTTGGAGTCCTTTGTGCCTCTCTTCAGTTCGTAATTTTTTGCCTTTCATAACATGTATATTTTTTCCTGTCTCTTTTTTAATTTCCCCTTCCTTTTTATTTTTCATTTCGAGTTTTTATTTTTTGGTTCTGTTCTTTCTGATCTCCTACAGACAGTCCCCAGCCGTGACCTCTCGGTGGTCCCACTCTCTACCTTGTACTTGCTGCTTGCGGATCGAGGCAGGAGCCGAGGGGTGGCGGGGGCAGGGGCTAGGCAGAGTTGGCACCATGTTCACTTTGGTCTCCCACGCTTGTCCCTTTTTAAACCCTTCTTGGACGCAGCTGGGGAAGCGAGCTGAGCCCCGCATGCTGCTGTCAGCAGGCGTTAGCACAGGCAGCTAGGGCGTCCCTTCTCTGCCGGGTTTGGCCTTCGGGCTGCTTTGCAGGAGAGAAGCTGACCCCCACGTCCCCTCCTGCAGGACTGCCGTGGGAGTGGGGCCAGTGGGGCCGTCGGGTCCCCGTGTGCCCAGCCAGGGCTGCCGGAAGCTGCCTGCTGCTGTCAGCAGTTAAGGAGACAGGAAAGGAAAGGAGAAGATTCGGGGACGTTGCAGGGGGCCAGGCAGATGGGTCAGCGCTCCCCTTGAGCGGGGCACAAGGTAGCCAAGGCACCACAAATTCTTATAACCTGGAGGACACCGCATGGCTGTGCAAACTGCCAGCAGCACTTGCTGGTGGCGGGGAGATGGCTCCATCCCGCCCGGCTGTGGCATGCAAGGTGCTGCCAGAGCTGTGACCCTGCTGGGGGGAGCCACCAGCCAGGAACCACAGCTGCCGGTGTGTGTTCGGAGGAACAAGCTGGGTTTCTGCCACAGGCGGGCTCGGGTGCCAGGGCAGCTGGTGGTTCTGCTCCCCCTGGCCATCCTGGCCATGCTGGAGAGAAGGTGGCAGTGCCGGCTGGGGCACCGAGGCAGTGAGGAGGGGACACGGGCAGGGACAAGGCAGCGAGGAGAGGATGCAGGTAGGGACAGTGGGCAACTCTCTGTCCCACACAGGCAAATGCTTGCCTGGGGAGCCCTTGCTCCCCTTCCATGCAGTCGGGCACCATCTGGAGGCTCTCCAGACCCCTCAGCACACCCAGGAAGGCTCTGACTCTGCGGACCCTCTTCGGTGAAGGCTTATTATCCCCACGTGGCTCCCCTGGAGCTGAAGGCCACAGCCTGCCCCAGTGCCAGGTCTCACCCAAGGACTCTCCTCAGATAGGTGTCTTTCCTGCAAGAAGTTTTGCTCTGGGGGAGAAGGTCGTCTGTACAGTAAATTGGGGGTTTGGAGGGGATGGGCTGTGGGTGAGGCCATGGTTTAAGATGCTGCCAGCACGACTCTGCCTTCCCCCCATCCCTGCCTGTTTCAGGCATCCCTGGGGTGCTGCCAGCGGTGGAGGCTCTCCCAAAGCTCCCGACTGTGCCTGGAAAAGAAAATCACCCCCTTCCAGAGTGATTTTGGCTGTGTTGAAAGACCTGCATCTGAGACTGACCCTCAGCAGCAGCCGGGGCACTTGGCTCCTGCCCCCAGTGCTGCCCCCCACCCATAAAAGGGTGCTGGACCAGGCTGCCTCACACTGCTGCGGCACGGCTGCCCGAAACGCCTTTACTGGGAGGATTTTGCTGCAGATGGGATTTTTGAAGGAAATCTTACAAAGAGGGGTTTGCTTTCCGCCAAAAAGTCTTTCCTTGGGGGATGAACCCATTGTTTTTGGCTGAGACCCTCCCTGAAGTTTTAGTTTTCAGCTGAAAACGAACGGGAAGGCAAAATTTTGCAGAGGGGAGAAGGTGTCAGTGTCGATACTGCATCCACTGCCCACCCTTGCCCCCGGCAGCACCCTCCAGCCCCGTGGGAGCCCGGCCCCGTGCTGGCAGCACCTTCACGTGGCTCGCAGAGGTGACACACAGCCCGAATAGACCGGGCTGCTCCAGGAAGCGCCCAAGATGAATTGGCTTTGCAAAGTGAGGCTGTTTGAGCCATTTCCAGTGGACACCAGAAGCACTACCAGCACGGCAACAATAGCCCCCCCTCCTTGGTACCACCCCCCTGACTAATCCCTGTGGTGCTATGAACCCAGCAGTACAGACGAGGCCTTGTCACTGGAGGACAAAGATCTGAGGGACCGGGAGAGGAGAATGGCCAATAACGCCAGGGAAAGGGTGCGTGTGCGGGACATTAACGAGGCCTTTAAAGAACTGGGACGCATGTGTCAGATGCACTTAAAAACGGACAAAGCACAGACCAAACTGATCATCCTACAGCAAGCGGTGCAGGTCATTCTGGGCCTGGAGCAGCAAGTACGAGGTATGGTAACAGCTGGCAGGTGCATTTCGGGGCCTTTCTCTCCCCCCACATCTCTGCGTGTGTGTGCATCTCTGTTGTGACTCCTGCTTTCGGTGCGAGGTTGTGTGTTTGCATTGCCAGCGGCACCCTCGGGTGCACTGCGCGGCAGGCTGAGCTTTCCAAAGCCCAGGCGTGGGGTGGATTTGAGGCCACTCAGTCCGTCTCCCCTCAGGCTTAATGGGAATTTGGCACCTGGATCCCATTAAGCAGCTTTGGAAAACTCAGTCCTCAACTCTGAGAGCTGGCTGAGGCACTTGGGGTTTTCTGTAAGCAAGCACATGTTTAAATTGGCATGATGTTTCAGCTGGGCATGGGGTTTTGCTCTAGCAGGGGCCTGGCCAAGTTACTGCAGCCACTGCAAGGAGCGGCAGGCAAAGAGCAGCTTGCACTGAGGTTGCTTCCTCGCATGGTCCCGTGTGTCTGTCCTGGGACTCTCCTCGCTTTCTCTTCTGGATGCTGTTGCCGTGCGTGATGCTGTTGCCCAAACTGAGGTCGCTTCCCTCCCTTCCTTGCTGTTTTTGGCATAGAGCGCAATCTGAACCCTAAAGCAGCCTGCTTGAAGCGTCGGGAAGAGGAGAAAGTGTCCGGAGTAGTAGGAGATCCCCAGATGACACTTTCAGCTTCACATCCTGGTCTAGGAGATGGTCACAACCCTGTTGGACACATGTAAAGGTATCGTCCCCTGCCCCGTGATCCCAGCACCCCGCTGCAGGTCCAACCCGCTGCTGACACGCACTGCTCTGCTTTGGCTGCTCAGCCCCACTTGTTCGGCACCAGCCAATGTCCTTCTTTAATTGATCTTAAGTAAATGACTTCCACGTGCACATCACTCGCTCGTCCGTGGACACCCAAAGCCTCTGCCCCACAGGAGAGGTGCAGCCCCTCGTCGGGACAGAGGGTTTTGGTGCTCTCACCACCCTGAGTGAGCTCAGCTCTGCTCTGCGCCTCCCAGCCCTGCCCCAGTTGGCTGCTGGAAACCAGCAACTCCTTTGCCCGGTGGCCCTAGGGGAGGGAACGGGCAGGTCCCAGAAATGCCAGAAAGACACAGAAGGTGAAATTCCCCCAGCGAGACCGTGGCGGGCGCAGGCTTTGCTGGGCTGTCCCCATTTTTAAGGGAACCCCGTGCTTGGCCTGGAGCCGCTGAGCCGGTTTGGCCATAGTGATACGGGGATGTCGATGGGGGATTGAGCAGATCCAGGAGCGGTGGGTCAAAAGCTGACCCCGTCACCGAGGCTTTCCTGTGCAGGGCTGCAGCGCCACAGCCGTAGCACCCGTGTGCCCTGGAGCGCATGGCAGGCTGTGGTCCCCTGACGTCCCCTGTGCCGGGGGGTGCCTGGGGCTGCCCTGGAAAAAAAAAAAAGGCAAAGCCGGTGCCTTGGCAGAATAGCGAGCTTGTGTCTCAGCTCCGCCGCAGCCACGTCGAGCCCCCAGGGCTGACTTCTCCTGCGGAGATGAGGCTGCGGCAGGGGGGCTTGCGGCATGCCCCCCCATCAAGGAGCAGAGTTTTGTTCTCATTTGGGTTTCTCTCACTTGAGGCTTTTGGTTTTTTTTATTTGTAGATCTTTTTGTTCCTCTGGATAGAGAGATCTGTAGGAAGAAAACCCTCGGTGTGACCTGCAACCTTCTTGAACCATAAACTTTAGTACTGCTAATACTGACACACATGGACGGATCCTGGCATGACGTAAGGGGTGGAAAAAACACTTTGTCAAAAACAAAATGAAAACAAAAAAATTGCCTTAAGTATAAAGTGTGGAACAGTCAATACATATCACTCAGTTAGGAGGGGGTGGCGTGTTCTCTTGGCTTGTTCACAAGCAGCCAGCAGCAAAATTGTGCCTAAGCTTGATATTTCTTTTTTAAAAAAAAAGAACATTAGTTATGAGATTTTTTATGTAGAACAAATAGCAATGCCTTTTGGTTTTTTTAGCTTCTTTTGCATATGTTTTGTAAGCAACGAAAAGAATTTTTTTTTGTATAAAAAAAATGTCTTGTACCCCACGCTTTTCTGCTGCTGTTTCTATAGTTAACGTTGCATCTTTAGGATCAACCAGAATATTAAAATTGTATTAAGAGAGACTGGATATAAAGAGAGGAATTCTCAGATTCGGCTCTGAAAGCCACTAAAAGCGAATGTAGCCACAGTGAGGGGATGTTCTTCCTTGCCTGGCTTGTACCTTCCATTATAAAAAAACAAACTCATGTGCTGAATTCACCATCTCTTTGCTTTGGCCACTTCTGATTTGGGAAAAGGAAGTTAAACAGCAAAGCAAGTTGCAGCAGTGTCCCTCAGCGCTGCTTCTGCTCCTCCTGGGAGGTGACCATGGTCCATCAAGGGTCTCTGCAAGATTTGCTTTACTCCTGGAGGATCCCGGAGGCCGCAGTCGTGCCTGGCAGAGGAGGTGCCCTGTGGCTGTGCCGGAGCGTCGTGATGGGGAGGGCGAGCTGCTGGGAGAGAGCAGGCCTTGGTGGAAGAGAACCGAGGGACTGGGGCGCTTTCAAGGTAAGCAAAGAAGCAACACAGATGCAAGAGGAAAGCCCAGGGTGGAGGAAAGCACCTCTTGCCCATGCATCTGAGCAAACGCCCGCTGTCAGAGGAGGCGCTTCCAGGGGCAGCACTGAACAAAGATGAACTGAACAAAGCTGGAGGACTGGGAAGAGGCAGAGGCAGATGGAGCAAAGGCAGCAGCGGGACGCTGTGCTTGGCGACCTTGCAGCCGACAGACCTGCGGACACTGGCAGCAGGCAGTGGAGCCCAAGGTGGCAGGAAGGGGGGCAGCTACCCAGCATGTGCGCTCGCTCCAGCCCTCAGCAAGCCGCAACTGGCAGCAGGATCCCCATCTCCACGCAGCTTCTCCCCACACTGGAGCCACCACCATCAGAAGTCCAAAACGCTGCAGGCTTGGGGAGAGGGGTTGGTTTCACATCCTGCCTTCACCCGCTGTCGTATCGCCAAAGCATCCTTGGAGGCAAACTCAGCTCGGCACGCTGCCCAGCTTGCCCTGGGGATGCAGAGTGGCTGCTGTCACCTGCACGTGGGCTCCTCTCTCCATGCTGGAAAGGAGGGGAGCAGCAAGCACCCGTCCTGCATGAGATGCTCCAGCGGCCAAGCTGGGCCAACGATCCCTTTGCTCCGAGGGCTTCCCAGTGTCACTCCAGACCGCTCCAGTGTGCTCAGCGGGAGGAAGACCCCCGGCAGCCTCACTGTGTGGCAGGGTGCCCCAGAGGCACAGGAGCAAAGAGCTGCTTGGTGGTGCTGAGCTGCAGCAGCCGTTCTGGAGTTAGCAATGGAAAAGCATCCACCAGGAATTTATTCTTGTTTCTTCCCTCTCCTGAAAGATTTTGTGCCCGGTTCTTCCCAGCTCTGCAGGCAGATGGGGTCGGCTCCCCAGGGGGATGTTAAATCCCATCTCAGCAGTGTCTGTAATGCTCTTGGATGTGCTGCCCAGGTCTGCCTGGCAGAGCCCACTCAGGCAGGGTAGTTGACAGGGCAGGGGTGCTGGCCTTGGGGGGATGTGGGGACAGCGAGTACGGTAGGAGCCCCAACAGCAGGGTCCATCTCTCCCCTCTGCTCCTCTGGCCTGTGCTCCTGGGGAAGATGTGTTGCTTGGGCACAGGGAAACGGGGAAGGACTGGCGAACAGGATTAGGTCCTGTGGCACTTCCTAGCAACCCCATGCTTTGGCATAACCTCCTCTCTGCTCGTAGCTATGCTTTGTGCTCCAGCAAAGCTTACTGGAAATGCTCAGGATATTGCTCATCTCCCACCTATACTCGGGTACTGTGGGCTCAGCCCCTGTATCATCTCGGAGAGGAGCCACTTACAAGTGCCGGAGCAGTACGGGGCCGTCTCTCCCTGCTGCCCCTGGCATCGCCCTGGGACTCTGCAAGGTCCAGCCATAGCTGTGAGGCTTTCAGGTGCTCCTGGCTTTCCCTGCCCACAGCCCGCTGCTCCCACATCGCTTCTGTGTGGTGAGACCTGAGACCACAGCAGCCTCCAGTTCTGTCCCCAGGAAGGCCAGGAAAGGTCAGTGGCTGTGGTCCCTGCAGCCTGGAACATGCGTTCTTCTCGCCTGTGTCAACAGACATGTTTCAGCCTAATTAGCTTGTCAGGTTATGACACTCTTCCCTCCCTTGGGTTCTTCGGCCTGCTTAAGCACTGGGCAGTGCGAGACAGATGAGGTTTTCCTCCGTGTGTGACAGCCTTGCCCCCATGGAGCAGCTCCCTTGTAGCAAAAGCCGTGTCTTCCTGAAGCATCCTGCCTGGTTGGGTTGTGCTTTAAATGCTGGAGCAAGTTCAATTTAGGGATGGTGAAACACACAGGGAGGGGGCAGTGCCCCTCCGTAGCCCGCTAGCCAGGTTTGGATGATCAGACAACCCTGATTTGTGCTTTCGGGTAGGAATTGGGGACTCATCGGCTGCTCCATCCCACGAGCATTTCTGTCCCGTTGGCAGGATGGTGCTGGGGCCGCAGGGCACTCACTGCCTGGGCTTTTCTGCTGGCTCAGTGCCACTGCCCCAGGAGCGGGGAGGGATGGAGCAACGTCCCAGCCCTGGCGAGCTTGAAACCGTACAAAATAATTAAAAAGTGCTTCCCCAACAGTTTGATTTTGCAACAAGAATTTGAGGTGGCAGTCACATACAACTGGACTTAAAGAAAAGATTGTAGTCAAGAAAAATCTAGAAACTCAACAAAATTGGAAATCTGAGAAGATTTATAATTTGTTCAAAATTTTGCTGAACTCCTTCATCCCCTCTGAGTGCTGGCTGCTCTGTGGGCCGGGGGGGCTTCTGATGAGACAGAGCCTTTCCCATCATCTCCAAACCACCAGGCGTTGCAACAGAGATGTGGCTTTTCATCTGCATTTAGGTGGCATAGATGCTGTTTTCTTGATAGCAAAACCAGCTAACCTCTTTGGTAGGGCTTGGATGAAGGTCCTTGAGCATAAACCCCTGGTGCCAGGGTTTGGAGGAGATCTCAGTTCCTCCAGCAGGAAAGCACAATGTCAGGGGTTGGTAGTGCTGCGCCTGGGAGCTGCCTCGATGGCGCAGGGCGCTTTGTGTGCCATTGCGCTTGCTGCCTGCGCCAGCCCAGCGCAGCCTCGGCGGCGCCTCTGCTCTCCACATGCATCGGGAGCAATTGCAGAATGCAGCAAGGAAAAATTACTTTGGCTTGCCAGTGTGTTTGGCTCAGTGTGAATATAGTGCTTTTCTGAAAATGAGCACTGTCAGGTGCTGTCCCCAAAATACCACCAGGCCAGCCCTGAAATGTCAGCCTGTTGCAATGAAACTCTCGTCTTTAGATGTCATGGTCAGAGAGGGCTGTGGTCTGCCCCCTCCCCAGCCCATGGCTCTGCTGGTATTCAACTGTGCTGTATTACAGATCACTTTTCTCCCCAAACTTGCTTCTCTGCCTGTCTGCGCCGGTGGTCCTGCGCAGAGGTGGCACGGATGGGTGACATGCCGCAGGGTGGCATTCAGTTTTCTGCTTCCTCTTAGCCTTGCATGCGTGGGCTCTCCTGGGCTGCGTCCCCCTCAGCGTTGGGGGCCACAGAGCCCCCACAAAGCTTCCTTCATCAGATAGGGAACCAGGGGAGAGGCCGTCTTCCCTGCGTGCATCTTCTAGTTTCTCTTTTCCCAGGCGGCAGTGGCTGAGCTGCGTCGCGGTCATACAGCAAGAAGCGGGGTCCCAGGCGTACAGCTGCCACAGGACACTTCTTGTGTGGCAGGGCCAGCCGCTGGGCTGCAGTCCTCGTGTCCCTAGCCCAAGAGACCTCCTCTTTCCTCCCCCTCAACCAGCCCCCTGCCT
>VZTV01037785.1:316-29725 GCA_013400875.1 Anhinga rufa
GAAAATCTTAACAGAGCGAGAACGGTGAGAAGCTCATCTAGTATTTTTCTTGCCTCAGCTTTATAAAGACTTTATTTACAAGAAGACAAATACATTTAAGAATCACTCACTAATGAGAAAATAGGAATGTTGGAATGGTCATTATTCTTGTGAAAGTGATGCTTAATTTTAGAGAGCATATTGTTAGTCTTGGTAAACTAAAGAAAAAGTGGTCAACAAATACAGGCCGTAAGGATCATGAAGAAAATTTAAAAATTCTCTCCTAATAGTGTGAGACGTGTAGTAATGACTAATTATAGGGCTGCCCTACAGTATTCCTTATCTTAACATTTCTTTTGTGGTAGCACAGTGTGACCACACTCAAGTTGGAACCCTCCTCTGCAGGCAGAACAGACTTAAAACACCAATCATTGCCTCAAATATTGTACAATCTAATACAGTATTCCTCTGTCCTTTTTTAACATAATGGGTACCTTTGCAAGGATTGATTTTTTTTAAATTATTTTTTTTATTTTCCTCTGCTGTTTGGATGTTGGAATCAAAGAAAGATAGTAAATAAAGTGCCTAGAATTTAGACAAACAGCATCTCACTGTTTTACAGAAGCATTGCTTTAATGCTTTTGAAAACACATATTTTAAATTGGCACTGACAGCAGTCAGGAGCCAGCCTCTGACTTCACAGCTGGGCCTGCCAGAAGGCATACCTGCCAGCTGAGTGGGACTTCTGTGTAGGTAGTTTTTATTTATGTTTTCAGCTGCTGGTTGCTTCGTGAATTCTGCTAAGACTGGTAGACCTGAAATCACAGTTTGAAAAACTTGCAGAGTTTACGGATGGCTGAGATAGAGGTGTCATTGCAAAGATTTAATAATAATAATACTAAATGAACCTGAAGATAGTCATAAAAGCCCTTTGGATTGAGGAGACTTTGGGATGATAATTATGTCTTGATAATTGTCATGATGGGAGTCAGTAGGTTGGTTCTGCAATTAATATATGAAGAAGTCATTAGTCTTTGAGAGCCACTGTGTGTAAGTAGTAGATTGAAGGTTTCCAAAATTCAGCAAGTGGGAAGAATGTTAAGATAGTGGTTACAAAGAACACACTCACTGTTTGGGTTTTTTTGAGATGAGGAAAAGAGAAGGTGGAGTGATAACTTGAAAAGAGTATGATGTGCCTATGTTTTTTTGATTCAGTGATGGTACAAACTATACGCCCCTGGACTGACTATAGAACATGAACTGCATGCAGAGAAAGAGGAGAGCTTCAGGGCCCTGGAATACAGAACTGTCTTTGTTATCATGATAGCAGACCCTTTGCAACCTTCGTTTTTACTTTTCCAGACACTGCAACTAGTAGGGGGTATTTATGATCTGCACAGAGTCTGACTGTTCATGGAGGTTGTGGAGCAGTAGGGAAGGAGATCTGAGCCTTGGATGGATTTGTGAAGCCTAGAAGAGAGATGAGTGCAGACTATTTTGAAGTAAGGTATTGTGTAGGAAAGCATTCTCTACATACAGTTATCAGTGCTAGTGAGACTAAGAAACATAGATCTTAGCTCAAGGGAGGTGCATGTGTGTGAATGGCTGTTGCTGTTGGGTAAGAAAATGAGAGCTTAGGAAGACTGGGGGCTGAAGGAATGTAGTAGAGGTTGTACTTGGAAGAAAAGATTGGTAAGGTGACACACTGAAGAGAGGAATAGAATCTGGAACTTCCAGACAAAATGAGACAACTTATTTTTACATATACTACTGTCTTAGTTTTTAAATCCAAATAATCAATTTGTAGAGGCCTAAAAATTATTTAAAACAGGAATGGCCATTTAGATTTTGTGTTCGGATCGGGAGGGGAAAGGAGGGTGGAGGGAAAGAAAACCCAGAAAGTACAGAAGCTAGTCATGGTTCAAAGCAATAATAAATATTTGGTAAAGATAAAGCAACATTTATGCTGCTTTTACACTTTTGTCACAGTTGATTCTTTTCATCTAGTAAAGATAATAAATGAATAATCATAAAATATTTGTGTTTGAAAGTTCTTCCTTGGTTTTCATGAAGAGTATTTATTTTCCATCAGTCCATTACAGTGTAACATTGATTGGTACATGTAATGTATTATTCATACTGTTCTAGTTTCATCCCATTAGCAATGCCAACATTATGCTGAATTCTGCAGTGGTAATCTTGTGTGAAGAGTCTTTGTACAGTGACTTGTGCTGTGGTTCACGTTTAGTGACAAGACAGAGTGAACAACAGCACCTTATTGATACTACTGAGACTTTGTTCCCCCTTCTTCCCCCCAGTGCAATGAGAATCGTAAATGTACTGTAGACCTATAAACCAAATTGTGAAAGGCAGAACGTGTATCAGAACTGGTTTATTTTTAGTTCTTGTATTATATCTTTGTTTTCCTGATAGCTAATGTCTTCAGAAGAGCCAAATAACTAAAACCATCACATTACAAAAATAACAAGAACAGAATTAAAAACAGCCTTCAGAAAAAATAGTCTGGCATTTTGGTCCACATGTATGATCCTATGGGTATAATTTTGATCATGTAAATTGTTGTGTGTAGGACTGATTTAAATATGTGCTAAAGCCAACTACTCAGCATGGTTAAGATTGCTAAAGGTCTGCCTAAAGCTAGGACAAAAAAAAAAAACCATTTTTTTTTATTTGAATCTTTAATATTTGCTTCTTTAACTTTTAGTACAGGAACTTTTTTCATGTACAATAGACCTAGGCCAATGTCCATCAAATTCAATGATATCTGTTAATTGACTGAATGATTTGGGCCTGGTCTGGTTAGGTGATTATTTAAGGTTTCTTTTTTTTTCTCTCTCAGAAAAAAATGGGCTTTTCCATTCACTATTCTGAGAATCCAGGCCATAAAAAAAATTGAAATCTCTAGACAGATGAATGAAGATTAATATAAAAAATATCTTAGTTCCTAAACACTTAAGATATGGATTTACAAGGAAATAAAAGTTTGAAGAATGTTTTTTTCAAATGTTTTCATTTTTTAAAACAGCTGTGTAAACAATGAAACAACCTCTTCCTGGCATGAATACTTAAAGAAAAATCCCATGCTTTAAGGTGGATATGTCATGAAGGAGAAATGGCTGGCATCTGTGAAACCATATTTCTTTGGATTTCTATCTTTGGAGACAGGGAGAGCCTGAGCAAAGTTGGGAGGGCTGACTGAGAAGTGGGAAGCTCACGGATCAACCAGACTGACTCCCACAGTTCTGAAAAAATGAGATAAGGGGTGGTAAAAAGTCTCAAGATTTTAAGGTATAATAAGATAGAATGAGGGTGACAGACAGCTTGAGGTACAAAAGGAATAGATTCGATAGTCAAGGAAGAGTATACCAAAGGAACAGAAAACAAAAGTTTAAAAGAAAAACAATAATGGTGAGGGAGGGTGAGTGTTTTTGGGTTTAAGCTGTACTTATTCCAAGAGGCACGGTTGTACTTGGGTCTTTATTGGAGTTGAGGAAAAGATTTGCTGAGCCTTTTGGAGAATAAATAGGCTAGCATTCTTTAACAGGCTGTGGATGTTCTGAAAGGCACTTGTACGTATGCAGATTTTTTTCCTGTGTGTGTCTGACAAGGAAATGTGCATGCTGGAGCTTATGTCAATAAAACACTGACTTTTCAGAGCTTAAATGAAAATGAGGTAGAGAAAACTCAGTTATTTACAGCAGTGTTATGTCTTTATTGTATTAAAATTTTTATCTGTGAGGTGGTGAGTAGATTTTAGTAAAGAAAATGTGGATAAGTTACTAATTTCAGTGAGAGCTTATGTATTCAGGCTTTCTTTGATTTTACATTAGTATTTACAGCTAGACTTTGATTCATTGCCTAACATGTTTATGTCAGTTTTTCAGAAATATGTTTGAGTAGCTGAGTACTTAATATATTTCATTCTTATTAATTGCAGCATTCACATATATAATATCAGACAATTATAACAATTTATTTTTTAAAAATTACACAAAATCCTAATTAAAACAGTATAGGATGAACCTCTTTACTGGCAAAACCCAGGGATGATGCTTTAACCAAATGGTCCAAACAACAGTGATACCCTTCCCCAGTGTATTTCCTCCCCGCTTTACATGATGTTATCCAGCATATGAGGAAAAAAGATTTTTACAATATCTTGTGTGTCATTTGACCTTCATATACATCTGAATGCATTCCGGTGAATTGGACGGTTATGGGGAAAGAATTTAGTCTGGCCAGAGTAGGATATGCCATAGCCAAACAGCTCAGTGGATTATAAGATACTTCTCACTGGCTTGCAGTTTGTATTCTTTATTTTTTGGCATTATAAATTTTGCATTCCCTACTTCATTTGGGTCCAGCTTTGGAGGGTTCCATCCATCCCAGAGTCTTGTCATACTGATGACTAGGGACCTTACAGGAATTAAGAGGTTGGGACCTGGTATCACATTTCCTAGGGCAGTGCTTTAACCCCAGTGTTAAGGGTTCTGTGTAAAGATAGGCAGCTTCAGCTAGGTGCCTTTCTGGATCTGGCTTTCTGAGTCTTTAGTGGATAGCAGGAGCTACTGTAGAGCTGTATGCTACAATGGTCTTGCCAGCTGCAGTGCGATAAGCCAGCAGTAAGATAAGAGAATACAGGCATGAGATGTTGTTTTGCACTGGAAGCTGCTGGTGAGTTATGACTCCAGAAAGGCAGGCACACAGGCCCTGCAAGGTGTCCTTCACAATGGCGTTTATTGGAGCTAACACAGTAAGAAGCATAGATAACCTTATGTCCCTTTAGACACTGGGAACCCCAGGCGGTGTAGCACCAAATGGACCTCCAACCCATGTGCAGTGTGCCGGGCAGACACCACCTGTAGAAGAGATTCTCCCTTTTGGTTATTCAAGCTATTAAAGGATTTTCTAGGAAAGGAAGGAAACAACTCTTTGTTTCTATAGTCAAAAAGCAACAATGTTCTCAGGAGACCTTGCTGCACTTCCAGGTAAAGGCAAGGCCATGCAAGTGGTGTAATTGCTGGTATGGAGGTGGAGATGCCTCCAGGCTCCTCTATTACAATGCATTGGTTGCATTTGTCCTGTGGCCAAGGGATTTGTGGAGCACAACGTGGGCATGAAGGCCACGCTGGGCGTACAGCCTGTGCAGGTGAGCTCTTGTGTGGATCACAAACTCCTTGGTGTGCCATGGTCTTCAGTCAGAATCAACACAGATGTAAAATTCGAATGAAGTACAGTAAATGATATGTTTTTTAGATACTACTCAACTCAGTGAAAATTAGTACTTAGTTTTAAAAGTAATTTTATATAATTAGTATATACATTGTAACAGTATTATGCTAGATATAAATTACTTTAAAATATGGCAGGTGATAAAATATGAATTATTCCCAGCTCCAGGAGGGTAAAAACTTATTAGTGTAACACAAACTGATTGCATATTAAACTTACCAATATGTTTTTAGCAGATACCAAATAACAGCAAGGGAATTTACCAGCTAGTCTGTAATTCTAGGTTCATTCTGTACGGAGTTTCTCTTTTCTTTCAAGTTTAATACAGTTAGGGCCAGATTTTCCTTGCTTACTTCAAACTGATAACACAGCAGTTGAAAAGAAATAATTAGGTCCAGCAGGCAGTCTCTGTCACTTAGATGTTTAAGATTTATATATCACATGTAATTAGCTGTATTGTGGGCAATGTGAATATACTATGAGATCTGGTACTGGAAGATCTGGATGTCTTTTCAGCTTTAGTATGACAGCTTTTACAATCTTAAGTTGCTACATTTTAGTGTAATAAGAAGACTTATTTCTTAAGACATTGAGTCTTGATCTTTCTTTAATCATACTGAGTAAAATGAAGAATTTTTGTCATCTTAGGAAATTCTTTCTCCATTTACCTTTCTTTCTCTTCTTAGTTTTTCAGCTACGCGTTCCTATTAAAACATTATTTTTGTGTAAATTTTGTGAACTGTGCTCCATATTAGTGTTTGAAATATTCTTTTAAGTACCTTTTTATTGCTGATAAATTTGTTGGGGTTAATAGTCCTCTTTAAGGTCTTGGTCCAGATGTTTGATTTTTGCAATTCCTGTGGAAAAACAACCCCAACCATCTCACCAGTAATTAAAAAAAGGTGGAAAAAATCCAGCAACAGGAACAAATATTGTTTTGGCATAGAAATTTTGCTGTGTTTTTTTGGTATGTTTCAAAAGTTGTGTTTCTACCAGATTGGCTTGCTAAATATTGATCCTTACACATTTCAGGTCAGAGGTACTGGAGTCGGAGGCTTACAGCTGTTTATAACATTAGGAAAAAATAACCGATCAGCAAATTAATTTGTGAAATTCATCCTCTAAAAGTAGAAACTTGATTGACAGTGTTACATTGTTTTGCTCATGGGATGTTCTCTTCCAGCAGTGTTAGGTATTCCTTCAAATGTAGCTTAAGATCCCCATGTGACTCCTGTTTTGTCATCCATCTAAACCACTGGTTGATTTTAGTGGTGAATTTGTAAACCTCTAACTGTAAGACTGGAATTTTCTGTATCTTCACAAATTTCACATTACAAGATTGTGGGATGTTTAAGTAGTGGGAGGAGGACTGATGGAGGAAGATGTTCAATTAAACACAAGCATCAGTTTTCCAGTGTGGCAATCACTCAGAGGTGCAAAAAAAGTGTTTGTGAGGATTGTTAATAAATTATGAGGAATCAGAGCTCTGCTAGAAGAACTGAACTAAGGTGGCCCATGAAGAGATCTGGGAGTACTTGAGCTTTGCTGAGAGCTTGTTATGGTTTATGTCCGTATGTGTTTTTTCTTGAAGCAAAAGGCAAATATACTGAGACTATACTATAGAGCCTGATGGCTGAAATAGTAGGAGAAACTGTACTCCATAATCATTGTTTTTAAAGCTATTGCTACTACCATATTGGATGTTTTGTTCCAGCTCAAGTTTATTGTCATATTGATGAAAACATACTTAAGGATACTTTTTCAGTGCTTTCATAGCACAGGTAGTCATCTGAAAAGAATAGTTATTAAAATATTTTGAGCCTGAACTGGAAGTAATTTTATCACTTTCATTGCATTTTCTTGTACAATTTTATTTAATTCAGTATGTTCTAACATCTTTTAGGTGTCTAGGAGCCACTTCCTTCTGGCATTCTGAATGTGTACTGCAGATACGTGTCTCTCCTTTCTTCTTGCTCTCACTTTTTCCGCTTTCTTTTTTTCTGCTACATTTAACTAGTCTTTTGTGTTTTTTATGTTTTCCCTACACATGTAGCATTATTCATTATTCTGGAGTTCATTATGTCTCTTCTCTGGAGCTGTTTAGCTTTTTTTGACAAAGTATTTTTTCTTTGGAAAATGCTGAGTCACTAAAATTAGCTTGTTAACTAGCCTTAGCCAGTTTCCAGGTTTTCAGTCATTTGTAGTTGTCAGAATGTTCTATTCAAACATTTTCTCTGTGGAGCATATGTAAAGATTTCTTGTTCATGTTGAAACTTAAATTAATTTTTATTTCCGAAGACCAAAGGAGAAAATTGGAAAGGTAACATTTTGAAATTAAGCTAAATGAATGTTTCGCTTGAATTAATATTTTCCACTCTTCGTATTTTTGTTCTTTAAATGATTTTGTATTGTCCATATTGAGAGCATGACCATTTCAACACTCAAACCCCATAAAACTAAACGGCTGGACTCTTCTCAGTGGTGCCCAATGACAGGACAAGGGGCAACAGGCACAAGTTGGAACACAGGAGGTTCCACTTAAATATGAGGAAAAACTCCTTTGCTGTGCGGGTGCCCGAGCAGCGGCCCAGGCTGCCCAGAGAGGCTGTGGAGTCTCCTTCCCTGGAGCCATTCACACCCCGCCTGGACGCGGTCCTGTGCCCCTGCTCTGGGGGTGCTGCTCACGCAGGGGCTGGACAAGGGGATCTCTGGAGGTCCCTTCCAACCCCTACCATTATGTGATTCTGTTAAAATGAAATAGTTTTGAAAATTCTACTGGAAAGTTTTAATACTATGTGTTTGCATTGAGATTTTAAATTGCCGAATATTCTGCAAAATGAAAATGCTAAAATCTGCACTTCTCTGTTAATTATATTTTTTAAGCTGTGATGTAGGTATGTTTTAATATTCATTAGAGATACAGAAACCATGTAACAAATAACTTATTGCATTAGAAAGAAGTCTGAATCCTTGTTCCCAATCCACTATTCTCAACATAGCATTCCCTTTCCAGCTAAATTCTAAAGGGAATCCAGATGTTTATTTAAATATTCATAACACAACTGCAGTTAGAGCTGGGAGGATCATAGATACCTGTGTTCATTTCACACTACATTCATCTTGTAGTTAAAAATGTTGTATTCATTGCAGTGCTAGCAGATGAGCTCTTTGACAGGAAAATGCATTTTTTTCCCTGCTCTACAAGTAAGGCTTTATGGAAAGGAGGCAGTAGAGCTGTCTCAGAAAATGTAATGTATTGAGTATTGACCCCAGCTCCACAGAAGCAGCTTTGTGTACTGTATTTAAATATTGTATTCTTGAAGAATTCTGAATTTATTTGCACTTGCCTGAGCACTAGACATATCTAGAAAGGGCATAAAACATTTTAAGGAGCCAGTTGCAGCTTTGCAATTAAGGTGGAACTGCATTGCACATTTAAGATGGGGGTTTTATTTCATTGTTTGTGGAAAAGGCAGAATTTATCATCTTGCCTGACAATCAGCGAAGGAAGGAGAAAAAAAAATTGAGATGTGCCAAATCTTTATTAATTTGTAAACCATCTGAAAAAGACTATTTATTTGGCAACATTTGCTGACAAACTTTCCTAAGAATTATGACGAAAATCTTAAATTTTAAACATGTTACCTGATAAAAGTGGTGAAAACCCAATCCGTGTAAAATGTTTGTATCAGGCCTGCTTTATGCTCTCAGATATTTGTCCATGAGAGTGTAAATGGCTAAGGAGATAAAGTGGTGTATTGAACATACATTAATTCTGGAGTTACAAGGGAATGTATGCAGTGAAAGGAAATTTATGCAGGGGAGCGTGAAAGCCACCAGGCAGGGAATTTGGGGTATGTGTATAGAAAGTCATGGGAAGATGCAAGCAGCAGTGGGAATCTGTAAGGTGAAAAGGAGAAGAGGAATGTGCTTTCTAGCTATTCTGAGGAAATAAAACTTCTCTAAACCTTTGTAAACTGGTACTGCATGCTTCTGCTTTTCTTCTTACTACTGAAAATGAGTCAAATTCCCAGTGAATCTCACCTTAAAAGCTTTAAAGGAACAGCAAAAGTATGGAAGTATGACTGATAATACTAAAATATAAAATAATTTATCAGCAAAGATTATGTAGATTATTCTGTCAAATTACTAAAGTCCTGACACCACGCTATACTTCACTTAAAGGTGTACTCCTATACATTTCACTATAGATTTTAATAAATTACACATTTAAGAATCTAAAATGGGAATTTTTAGCAAATGAGAGCAGGAGCATTAGATGAAAGTAAGAAGCAGAGTGGGCATGGCTCTTATGGGAATGTTAGAACATTTTCCATGGAAGATTAGGTACAAATGGTGCGGTTTTTTTCAGATGTTTTATTCCAACCTTACTCATGCATTCCTTTTCCAATATCGCATCTATCTATGTGTCTCTATTAGCAGTTGTGACTTTCCACCCAGATTCAAGTGATGATGAATGATGATACAACATATTTGCACTCAGATCATAGCAGTGGCTTTTTAAAAGCACTCTAATAATGCATTTTATGAGTATAAGTTGCTTTCTGTGTGCCTGGCTTTATTTGAAAGACAAGTAATTAATTCTTGTAGGCAAGCAGTATGTACCATTATTGTCTGAAAGAGCTAGACAGATATCTGAAAATACTGTTTTTTTCATTCCTTTCAAACCACTGGGAAAATATTTGAATGTACATGATGTTTGCTAGTTTGAGTTTACCGGAGCAAATGATACATGTAGGAAGACTGAACTGCCTTCCAGAAAAGAAGGCTTTAAATGCCCTGTCAGGAATAGGATTCATGGGCATGAAAGAAGTTTGATCCTGTCAGGTTACCCCATCAGAGAGCTGGCCCTTGGGACAAAGCACACCCAGAAGGCTGTGCAGCTCAGCAGCTGCAGTGCTACATTTTGTATGATTCGAAGCTTACTTTCTTGTTTCCTGCAGTGAACAATGATAATGGGAAATACTGGTCAGTAGGGATAAATATTAAATCAGTCTTTGGGCCTCCTGCCATGTTTTCTGATGCTTGGGCCATCTTATTTATAAACCCAGGAGAGTTTAGTAATTATTAGAAGAAAGTGTAATTAATTTATAGAGTTCTAGTTATTTTCCTGAGTACTGTCATTGGAAGTACAATGAAGCCTTTAAGTAACGTCCAGTCACTGTATAAAGCTGTCTTGTGGCTGCTAAACTTTCACATTATACTGCAGTTGGATATAAACACTCCTTTTATAACTTGCATGTCACTGAAGTACGCAGATGTCTTGGCTCTGAAAGCACATTTATGAAACGAGTGCAGTACTGGAGTTATGCCAGGATTGAGACTCGGTAGTTTGAGGAGGAGTCCTAATACCTCTCAGGATGGGAGGTCAGCTGAATAAGTGGGCCTCCCTTGTTCTGGCAGAATACTAGTCCAGAGAGAGTGTGTTCTATGCATATTAGTTGCATTATGCTACAGTTCACTTCTGAAAAATCTGTATTATAACACTGCTTTGCTCCTTGTTGACGAGGGCCTATTCTGTTTAGTGTAGGCGGTATGCCCTGTTTAATAGGAAAATCAGAAAGAAAAAGTATTGGGAAGATTGTGTTAATTTTTTACTTAATTTCCTGACAATTTTGTGAAAGTGCATAGGAGATGTATAGATTCCTCATGCTTATTTTATATAGCTGATATGTGGATGTTTATTTGTATAGCGTGTAGTATGTTATATATAGTGTGTGCAAATATGTATTTGTATGTATATATTTATATGTACATAAACCACAGAGGTTATAAAGATAACTGTAGAATATCTCTAGCAGCATAAATTCAGTTTGATTTCTAGAATGTTTCAGATGTTTTATATGTGAATGAAGTGTTTGTAATAAAACAGGTGGGACAGCCATGTCTCCATGGCCGGATGGAGACATGGCTGTACATCATCCAAGTTGGATATTATACTTTCTTTTGTTTAGACTTAATATGTTATAGAATTTGGCAGAAATGTGGTGGAACAGAGCTCTTTTTTGGATTATTTACATTGTAGTTTTGATCTGTCATTTGAGACTGAGGTGTGAGGTTTTATACTAGTTATTTAGCACATGAGGAATTGATGGCAGAGAGTTTAGTGCAGAGCTGAAGCACTTGTTTTTCAACACTGAGCCGCTTTCTTCCTCTAGTAATAAGATGAGATGTGAGCTAAAATTAAGATTGCAATCACATATATTTTACATTTCAACATTACATCTAGTGGGCAAGATCCTTGGCTCTGCAACTATACTGTCTCGGTATCAGAAATGATCCTATGAGAATTCTGCTTTTGGTAGGGTATGTCTACACATTTATTACAGGCAGATATGAGTTAATTCCGGCCGTGCTGCAATTCTGCCAAGCTTACTGGGTTAGCACAGTGCTAAAAACACCTCGGTAAAATTTGTGGGCTAGAGCTGACTTGCACCCGACTAACCTGTTCATGTAGCGGCTAGAGAATCTTGTGCCATCTCTACTTACCTTCTTAGATTTTTTTTTTGATCCTTCTAGGAAGATATAGAAATATCAGTTACTCATGAGATGCCTATATAGGGTCATGGTCGAGTACCCTGGGGCTAGATAAATTGGGACTAGCTGCATGGTTCCTGTCCTGAAAGACAGTGTAATGCACCAATTGCTCAAAGCTCAGCCATATTGGAGAACAGGACCCCTTATTTCTTTTGCATTATTCCAATACCTTGCTATTAGTGCTATCTTTCAAATCTGTAATATAGTAGGTTATTTGCAGAATTCTTATGTTCAAAAGCACAGACCTTGTATAATTACATAAACAAGCTTATAGAAGATGTGTCAAAATACTTTTAAGGAAATACTGGGTTTTGGCAGAAACAGTTATTGTTGGCTTTGTTGATTTGCCATGTTTTATGAAAAAATGGTTAAGGTATTTGTGCTAGTTACTAGCAAAGGTTAAAAGTTTTGTTTTAAACTTAGTGCAATGTCCATTTCAGGAATACTTAATGTAGTTCTTGGGTACAGACAGCAAAATGATTATATCTCCTGGCTATTGTAATACTCTGCAGTTAAGCTGTACAAGTAAAGGTTCTAGTTGTGTCCCCCCAGCTCATTAATCTAAAATACAAATATGAACTCTACGTTCTTGCAAGAAACTCTTGCCTGATGAACAACATAACAAATTAGCCATAGATATCAGAAAACAAAATCTAGAGGGAAATGCTACATATGGAGTAGAATGGAAATGATTAATGTTAGTCAGTCTTTCATTTTAATATTTAGTCCTTTCATGGTGACTTAATTCTAGCAAAATGGAACAATGCTTTCAGTTTTCCTAAGAGGTTTATTTTATGTGTATGTATATATAAGCACAATCACTGTTTATACGTTGCGCTGACCTGTTGGTGGGTTTTTCTTTGCAACAGCAGAATACCATTGAATTGTTTTTAGATCTTGATTTGCTGTAATGCTGAGATCCTTCTCTGCATATCTGCTACATAACCCTAGACATACCCTCCCCTGTATTATACAGTTCATTATTTCTGCCTAGATGCAGTATTTAATTTTCTTTGCTTCTGTTGCATAGCAAACTTCTTAAACCTTCAATTTTTCAGAATTATTTGAAAGTTTAATTCTGTTCTTTGGTATGCCCTCATGATGTGATGTTGTGTGTTGGTGTCTGGGTATATTTTTTTAATTCCATGTTGTAGGTGGCTAATGAAAATATGAAATGCAGTATGCAGGGCAGACCCATTTAGTTTCCTACTGGATCCTCTCTTACATTTACACAATTTACTAATAATCTCTGAGGACACAAATGGCATTTACTACTGGAATTTAATTCCTCAAGGTTCACTAATTCCCATAGTTTCTGAAAGTGCAGTTATCAATTAATGATTAGAGCTACCAAAACACAATTAAGTGCAAGCCATTTCCCCCTTCTTCTAATATTATTAACTAGCTACCAGAAAACAGGGTGAAATATTTTCCCTACTACTCAGGTCAAGGCTGCAAGAGGGAAACAATATTGTTCAGATGCTCAGTGGATTTAAATTCATGGATTTCAACTGTTAAACAGGTCTTACAAAGAAGAGTCTACATTCTTGCTAGAGTACTCAGTTTTGAAAGAGGGTAGTGGTAGACATCTGTGTCTAATAAGCTTAAAAGCTGCAGTGTCTGGAGGTTGAAGTTAAGGGCAAAAATGAGTGAACTTCTTCAGATAAGGTAAGAACTCAGCTAAGAACATTAGTCTCTGATTGAAATTTCAAAGAACAAACACTTCTTCTGAAATGAAAGATGCTCATTTTTTTTAACTTTTGATTTATGATGCAGAGGTAATCTAAGAAGAACAACTAATGCATAGTGCATGGATATATGCTGCAGTGGTACCTATTCTGGCACTAAAGGTTGCCACTCTCAAGCTGCCCTTTACATGCATTACTTCTGGTTTCATATATGATCAATCCTAATCTACTACGATGAGAAAGTGGTTAATATACACAATTTTTTTGACTAAAGAATTATACTTTGCATTGAGAGGTTTTTAGGTCTTGCATGATCAGATACAATGTCTCATTTGAGAGAGTGTTAACTTTCTGCTGAGGGCTGTAACTAAGGAGAATTTAGTCACTTGGGGTAGACCTGCTATCTGTACCCATGGTGGGGGAAGGTTTCCTCACATTTCCTTACACAGGCATAATAATACTGTCTCAAAAAATTCTCATGGCCTCAAAATATTGTAGCTGTTTTAAAAGCTCAACTTAGGTGGATCAGCCTTCAAATAAGTGAATGTCAAGATGTTAATTTGATTCAGCTAGACATCATATCTTTTGAAACTGACCCATCTGAAGTCATAAGAGTTGAGATTAATTATCTGACTTTGAGTAAGCTGCAGCAGCAACTGAACTTCTGTGTCAAGGTTTCTAGAGTGATGGGATAATCCCAGCTCCCTGTGTGACCCTAATGCATTGGTTATGTCAGTTTTCCAGGCAAACTGGTAATTTGCCATGCTCATGAATTAAGATGACTATCTAAAATAGTGAGCATGAGAAGTCCGGGTTACTGTAATACTTTGATATAGTTTTCATAAATGTATTTCTTATCCTTACCTTTTCAAAAAGATTATGGAGGCAATAGGACCAACCAGTCATAGTCACCCTTACTTTATTTGGAAGTACAAGACATGTACATTTTCTAGTCTGTTTAGGGTGGGGAAGGGGTTGTGAAGAATGGGAATCTTTTGAAACTACTCATAATTCTATCACAGTAAGTTTGTCAATAGAAGTTTCTTTTGGTAGTCTCACAACTCAAGCAACAATTTCTCATTATGGGCTTAATATATAAGGTAAATATTTCCCTAATTTGACTATTATTATGAAATATTTTTGAAACACACAGGGAACTGACATGTATATACTATTGAGAATACACTGTAATATGAATTAACCTTAATTCTTCTGATGATTGAATTTATCAAATGCCTTTAAGAAATAGCCTTGCAATAGTTTTCTCAGGCTTTAAAAAATGTTTTTAAAATTTATATTTCAGTTAATAAATAAAGAATCTAAATGTAAATGTTTGTTATAAAGTATTAGATCAGTGTAGTGTCTCAATAGTCAATAATATTAAATGTGCCATCCTACATCTGTCTGATTTTGGTCTTGCATAAAACTCGAGAAAAGTATTAGCTAGTGCATTTAGATCTTGCTTCTTAAAATCTAGCACCAGAAAAAGGACCAATCTAGCTTGTTAGAGGCATTTTTTGGAAGTCTGTGCCTTCTCTTTGGTTGTCATGGGCTTTAAACCGAGTTTTGTTTCACTCAGAATTACTGAAGGACAGCTGTGCTTGGGGTAGAGTATGAGATTGCAGACCCTGTGTCTATATTGCCTTTAAAGACAGGTGAATATTTTTTTTAATATTAAAAGTACCAGTCTTTACACTTTCAAATTTACGTACTCTACTGTAGATTCCTACACCTTATTTAGGTACCTGAGATTACAATGAACTTAGAGCTCTTTAGAGTGTTCGTATCCTCCAAATTTTTTTAAGAGATTTGGTGCATTTGAACTTCAATCCATGGTACTTAAGTAGCCTACACATGACTGATTTATCCTCCCCTTGTACTCTGCCCTAGTGAGACCGCATTTGGAGTGCTGTGTCCAGTTCTGGGCCCCCCAGTTGAAGAAGGACAGGGAGCTGCTGGAGCAAGTCCAGTGGAGAGCCACAAAGATGATCAGGGGACTGGAGCATCTCCCNTGATTTTGCACATGTGACTTTTAATGATGTTGTTCAAAGGAACAGATACATTGTCATTTGCCTTTTTTATTATTTCTTAGTTGGTTAAAAATTTTCAGCAAAACCCACAAAATATAAGTCTCTGCAAAAAATTTGCATACTGGATTTTGGTAAAAATGCTGTTGATGACAGAATGCTTTTTTTGGTCTTTTGAGTAGTTTTCAGAGTAGAATGTTTTCTCCACTGTGTGCTGACTTACTTGTTTAACTTTTCGTATTTAAGAAAGATTCCTCTATAAATTTGTATGACGTCATTAATGAATAAATGAGAAGTGCTGCACACTTTGAGTTAAAATGCCTCTTTCAGTCGTAGGTTTCAGGGTGTGTTTGTGTTAACTAAGCTAGTGGCACCATTTCTGTAGGTGGAAAATCTGAAAGCTGTTTCTGTCTCTTTCCCTGTTTTCAGGCACTGTTTTAAACACCTTAGATAAGTAGTCAAACTGAAGGTTGCAATTAATTGTCCAGAACATGGGAATGGAATGCTGGTCTGGCATAACCCAAATGAGTTGCGCTGAATTTGGCATGGAGCATAAAAGAAGGTGAAGTCACTTTTAATGATATGTCCCAATTCGTAAACAGGTGTTTGCCCAAGGGGAACACACCAGAGTTACTTTTCAAGCATTATGGCAGAGTGATTCACTGGAATATGTGAACATTTCTAACCCTTCCCTGCCCCGAAATATATTATGTCAATCCTTTTAGCAATTCATGTTCAGTGAGGTATTGCTCGCAGCAGTGAAGGAGATTGGATTCCAGAAATTGTGGCACTCTTTTTATCTATTAACCCATCTAATGAATGGTGTTTTAAATTTTGATTGGCAGCTTCTTTTCCTATCTTAATTAAATTGCTCCTTTACCCTAGTGTCTTTGAAAGACAGAGCCTTTGTTAGAGATGTCAAGTTAGTCTTTTATTGTTTGTTTCTATGGGGAGCAGAGTTTGTTGGCAAGTTAAGATAAAGATGCAGAATCAAGAATATACTTGTTAAAATACTTAATAGTGCTGACTGTGACAAAGAGGAAAATGTGCCCAGTGCCATTATCTTGTTCTCCACCTGAGATGCAAAGAGCTTGTAACATTTCTACTAAATCAAATTCTTCAGCCAAGATCAAAATTAGAAAAAAAGGTAGTAAACTTTTGTTCTGAAAGTGTAAAGACAGCTAAATGCATAGAGAAAAGAATTAAGTCAAAAAGTATTCTGTTTCTTTGGTAGTACAGGGACAACCCTTGCTTAATTTCCATTGGAGGGAAAATATCAAATCAACACTAGAGAAAAACAGGTGTTAAGGGGAAAAAATATTGATGGGGAAAACAGTTGATAAAGAGTATGTTTATTAAACATTTGGTTTTAAATTAAGTGGGGATTAGAAGCAAATTATTTTAAGGTCACCAATTGTGAGTTATTAGACTAATCTCCTGCAATTTGCATTTTAATATGCACCAGTAGAAATTGCTTTCCTGAACCATTTCAAGGCTTTATTTGCATGTACATTTGATTTCAGAGGTCAAAGTGCACAATGTACTATTTGAAGTTCACTGACATTTCTCATGTGGATGTGTTCCTGTTCGTCAGAACAAGGCGGCTGTAAAAAGTTTGTCAGTTTAATGAGACAGAATTTTCACTGGCTTGAAGAAGAGATAGAAACCCAATTAGAAACAAGGAAGGTCATCTTACGCTGTTAGGAATGTATTTACCATTCACCTTAACGTCATGGGCCTGGAGGACCATTGCTTGTAAAATTGGCCTTTATGATCACAACTTCTAAGGAGTTTACAGATTCTGACCTATTTGCAGAAAAATTATTCGCTGCACACTTAAATAACCTGATGAAGAGTTGTACTTTAGTACATAGCATATAGTGATGTACGTTTTGTACTTTATACTTTGGATATGTTTTATATTTGCATTTTAAATCAACTCATTCTTTGTTTGCCGTCATGTTTTAATTATGCTTGTATACAAAATTTTTGATAAGGAGCTGATAGCATTTATGGCAATGAAGTGATAAATCTGCCCTTAAGTCTTGGTGCTGTAGTATAGGATAATTAAGTGAGCTTAAGCAAAATCAAAGTGTACCTTTTCTATTAACAGAAGACCTTATCTAAGACTTAAAAAATATAACAAAGCAGGGTAAAAATTAGCCAGATTAATGATTCAAATTAAAGACCATTCAACGAGTGCCTTTTAAAGCAGTTACAAATTGTGTTAGAATGAGAAAAAGTTCAGGCTACAATGTTGCTAGCAGTGATATGAAAAAAGTGGTGGGAGTTTACTGCTCTTGACTTTTCTATTAGTTCCTGAACTGAAACAATATGTTACGGAAAAGAGCCCAATTTATTTTTAAAATTGCGCATTTCTACATTAAAATAATCTCATGGGCTGCCAAGCAGTCAAAATAAGGTTGGAAAGAAAGTGGTGAAGACGTTATGAAAACATATGCTTTTCTTGCTACCCACATAGTTCATGGCACCATGGGTTAATGTGTTAGCCTTTCAATTATGGCGATCTTATTCAGGTAACGTGTGGAATGTATTTGTTTTGACAGGTATATTGGTGCCTATTGTCACATCGCCAATTACTTGAACATCAATAAAAGTAGTTTTAATGGGATACAGGGAAAAGCTCTTTACTTGTTTGACTCCTAAAATTGACTAGGAATAGGACCAGAGAGAGAAGTCCCATGTTTTGCCTGACAGCTGCTCAAATTAAATGCTAATTGCTTTCTTGAGAGAATAGTTCTCAGCAGTGAAGATGTGTCCCTAAAAATACCCTTTTCTATATTATATATAGAATATATATATTCTCCATATATAGAGACAATATTCAAATTCTCTCTCAAAATATGCTGTTCTATAAATATCCTATCTAGTATTTTTCCCTAGCTGTGGAGAATAGAACCCAGGAATCCATAGTGGTTGATTCCTGCAGATATTAACTCCCATGACAAATCCTGAGTAAAACTACTGTCCCAGCCAATTTAAAGGGCCATAGATTATAAGCAAAATCTGACCCTTACTGAAAAGCAAACACCTGTTGAACGATGCTGTGTTACTCTGGAACATAACTGTCTGTGTGCTTCTAGTTTACATGAAGCTTTCGTAATATAGTCGGAAGTTTGTATAATGTAAAAAATAGTGGAAAGTTTAATTCCAGCCGCCCAAGACTTATTTGATAATATAATCATCTTGGAGCAAATTGACAAGCACATCAGTGTTAGTCATAAATGCCACTGGTGCTTTCAAACACGTTTCCCAATGTGTTTACATACTAAAATATCTGTATACATACTGAGATAGTTTTCTCATCATATGAAATCATAGAACACACTGCTAATAAAATCCATGTTTTCTGTGTATGTAAACTGAACGCTTTAAAAAATGAGTTGTAAATGACTTTCTTGGCTTAACTTAAACAAATGGGCTGATATTTTGCTTATTGAACTTGGTGCATCAGATGTTCTTGAAGCAGAGAAGAATGGAAGGAAATAGAAATTATAAAATTAACAACTGATTCTGTGACGCATATTAAAGGAAAAGCTTTAAGAATAAGTTTCGTGCAGGTGTGGGTTTTCATTCCTGCAGAGGTATTTATGCGTCTTGAAGCAATATCAGTGAGACTGAGAACTGAAGATAGGGATAAAAGGCCACAGCACAATAGGGAAGAAATCTGCTTGATCCCCTGCCTATTTCAGTTAATTAGTTAATAGCATATTTTTCCTCCAGCTTTCTTCTGACGGGTTTTGAAATGTATGTATAAGGGTCAGTATAAAGGGGCAGTTCCGCAAACAAGAATGTCCGAACATTATTTTGCATTAAATCTTCAAGCATCTGAAAAGTTCCAACTACCTGAGACTGGTGCATTCATATTAGATGCTTTTTTCCATTAGAAGTGTTGCTTTATTGATTTTTTTTTTCCAGCTGTGATGTGACATAGCAACTTCAGGAAGCAGAAACGTTGAATATATATTCTTCATTGATGTAAAAGGAAAAGTTGTGTTCTGATCAAATGATGTAATAGTTTCCAGTAGTCACTGAGGAGAATATTAAACATTACTATAAACCTTCTAAAATCCTTAGTTTAGCTCATGTATAAGAATTTTAAAGGTTTGGACAAACAATTCCCTGTACAAGTAAGGTTAATAAGAAGTGACAAAGGAGAGCAGTTCCAGAGAACTGGGTAAAGCTAATGTTTAAATCTTTGCAATATATAGTTGATACAAATATATGGGAAGATGAGATTTTTATTTCTGTTACTTTAATTATATGTTTAGTTGAAACTATTCAAAAAATAATTTACATTTCAGTTTCCACAAAGTTGTTTATTTATTATATGATATTGAGTTTTATTATGCGGTGATTAAGGAAAAAGCAATATGTTCAGGATTCTGTTTTGTAACTACCATTGTTGTTAACTCTGCGTAGTTTGCCTCCCATTTCTGCTGGCTGTTATGGATATTATTTTGCAAAATCACCACAAAAGGACAGGGAAGATTGCGGGTACCTGAAGATAAAGCAGAGGGGGCTAAAACTACACTGCTTTTCAAAGAGCTGTAGATGGATTACTGGTTCAGGTAATAACCTTTTTGTAAAATCTGTTCATATGTCATCTGTGAAACACTGTCCTCAAAGTTGAAAGAAGAAAGTATCTTGATGTCCTGTCATACATAAGGTATGCTCTGAACTCATCTCCATTAGAGGTTATGTCAAATGACCAAAAAAAAAAATCTTTGCAATATTTTTGTAGATTGATAATGGAGAAATAAACTGAGAAATACCCAGTTGAAACATGTTGAAAACTGGAAGATATTTGAAAAGAACAAGTGATTATGGAGGGGTAAGACTGTTAAACGAAGCAGCAGGTGAATTGAGAGAGGCACTGGCTGATATCACATGGGGAAAAACAGAGGGGCACTCACTAGAAGAGACTAAATGAAAGAGGACAGTTTCCAATTAGCAGGGATAATTACTGACAGAAGTACCCCCTTGCCATTTTGAAAGGGATTTTGTCCATCAGTACTCTGATAATAACTCCTGATAATGGTAGTGATCTTTGAATGTTGAAAATGCTAAATATTAACTTTGGGGAAGGAATTTTTTTCATTTAATATGGAGCTACTATTTATGAAGTGAATTATTATACGGGGGTAACTCTTTGCTAAAGTTCAGGGCAGTTTCAGATTTTCTGTTTCTGTGAATATTGTTATGAGTGATAGCGGCTGAATGTGTTTTATCCACACATGGAAAACTGCTATTTAAGAATAGAATTATATATTAAGAATTGTATATATTTATTATATTTATATATTATTTTATGTATATAATTATATTGTTAAGAAGTAGGATTATATGTTGGAGGAAATGTATTTTACTCGCTTGTTTACATTTTTCATTTGATTTTTCCTCATGTAAAATCTCAGTTATGCTGAGGTCAGTGACAAAGCTCTCTTTGACGTAAGGAAAATTTCTGGCTTTATTAATGTAGAGTTGATTTTGTTTTTATAATTGGTCAATATTTAATTTTTTAAAGATTTACTATAGAACAACTGTGGAGCAAATATGCATGTTTTCAGATTTGTGGGGGGAAAAAACCAAAACCCAAACAACTATGAAGTTTGACCTACATATACTGTATTTGAGAAATTTACTTAAAATTCATTAATTTTACAGTGCTCAGATATACTAGAGGAGGTGACTGCAAGATAAAATGATTTTTTCCCCCGCCAACTTGTGGTCCACTTTACACTAATGTTAACCACATCAGTGAGACTTTCTGAAGCATAACTTTCTAATTAGTGTTTTTGTGCATTTTTGTGTATAACTCGGCACGTAACCACTGTGGTCCTCAGTTACCAGAGGCGTGTGAAGTGTATTCTAAACTGTAGTTTTTAAGTTTACTTGTTAATACTTTTTTGTTATAGTATAGATGCATATTGTAGTTGAGTCTACAATGTACAGTGTTCTGTTTTGAAACTCCCTTGCAATGTGAATTCAATGTGCTGTTGCCTGCGATTAAAACTTCAGGTTCAAACAGAGAATAACCATTTTTGCAGTATTCTAAAATCACTTGCCTCCATCACAAAATACTGTTTACCTGTAGCTTTTTTAATACTATGAATGTCTTAGCTGTGGCACAGAAAATGGAAAACAATTTAAAATAACTCTAATATGGTATGGTGTTTACATGTTGTTCTTGTTCATATGTCAGTTGAAGTAGTGGAATTTTGTTTTCTGTGGATGGGCCCCAAGGGTCCAAACAACAGCTCTTGCATTGATCCTTTCTATAAATGTGATGCTTTAACCACCTAAGCCCCAAATAAAGGATACTTGTTTGCTTTGGGTTTATGTTGATTGTTTTTAAACTGTATTTTGCATTTTAAACAGAAGTACGTAGTATGTAGACTCTAGGCTGGAATGGCTTGTTTCAATGGGAAAAGAAATATTCTTAACAGTTTCTAAAGCTTTAGTTTACTTATAGCCAGCATTATTTAACTTTTGTGCTGCATAAATCATGAATCCAAAACCAAATGTACTAAAATTTTGTTCTTAAGGGAACTAAATGTCTGTGGTTAATTTAGATTGGACCACTTTCTTGGCTGCTTTTGCAGTTTTAAAACGTTACCATTCACAGTAAGGGGAAGTGTTGGGAATTTTGTGTCTTTAATATTGTGCTACTATGTGGAAGAAAAAGCTGTGGTGAATACGAGTATGTAACATGCTTTGAACCGTTCACTTATTCCTAGTCTCCGTTTTCACTTTATTCTGGAAGTTATGCTTTTGCTGTCAGGTGAAGACCTGACTTTGAAAATTCATGCCTTGATGCGTACACACCTCAAGACACCTATTGTCCTTCCAAGGGCATGTTGAAGAGAAGTGAATAAAGGGAGAAAGGGTAGACTTCTGTAGTCATTTACAGGAGACAGATTGTTCAGTCAAACGGGAGTTGTGGAAAATGAAACCTAACTATATCATGGATAGCTTTGTATTTGATCCTAAGTAAGTATTTGAGGCATGTCTCCAATGTCCAGAACAGGACATGGAGTCATTGCTTTATTCTCTTGCCTTAAGTGGCTGTTAAAGGCTTAGAGTAGTGCCAAGTGACCTGACAGTCTTGGGGATAGATTTATTTTTTACTACAGACTAAAGCAATATTAGCTGCTTTCTGGATGCATACTTGGAAGGAGAGCGAGATTTTCAGAAACACATAACTTAATGATGGAGGTTATTAATGTATTTTTGAAACTGCTTCACCTGCTGTAGCTCTTCTTGTTGGCAGTTCAGTCATTGCACTGAGATGAGGAATGCTAATCAAGCAAGTGATGTGCAGACTGTAATGTACAGTTGCTGTGAAGTGGTAGTTAAAGATTTGTCAACTGAGTGTGTACAGAGGGAGTCAGACTGCTAGTTGAGGAAACCTCATTATGTGTATAGCTATGCTTGTCTGCAATGTGAGAAAGAACCTGTGCCCTTAACTGAAAGTCTTCCTTGTAGGAAGTAATGAAAATAGCTCCAAGTGGTAGTGAAAGGCTGGAAATGCCCCTTGTGGAATTAACGAAGTGTGTCCGTGTAGGAAGTTACCTATATATAAATTAAAGCTGGTTGTAATGCTTCGTTAATTTGTAAGTATAAAAAAATCAAACAAGATCCTTCAATGCTCAGTGCAGTGTTAAGTTACTATTAAGTTTCTGACTTAACTATTAAGTTTCGATCATGGGATGGACTATTCATCACCAGGTCTACTGAGATCCGATGGGATGCACCTTTCTCAGAAGGGGAAAAGGTTTTTTGCTTAGGACCTAGCAGGGCTGATTGATAGAGCTTTAAACTAGATTGGAAGGGGGAAAGGGACAAAATCGGGGTTACACCAGGCTGGCAGCCACTCACTAGCAGGGTTCAGCAGGGATCCATCTCAGGGCCATCTCTTCAATCTCTGCGTAAATTACTTGCATGCAGGACTGGAAAGAATACTTAAGTTTGCTGATGACACAAAATTGGGAGGAGCTGTTGACATTCTCAAGGACAGAGAGGCCCTGCAGAGGGATGTGGGCAGACTGGAGAGCTGGGCAATCACCAACCATATGGAGTTTAACAAGGGCAAGTGCCGNGAGGGCCACGAAGTTGGTGAGGGGTTTAGAGGAGAAACCGTACGAGGAGCGGCTAAAGTCACTTGGTTTGTTCAGCCTGGAGCAGAGGAGGCTGAGGGCAGAGCTCATGGCGGGCTGCAGCTTCCTCACAAGGGGAGGAGGAGGAGGGGCAGGCGCTGATCTCTTCTCTCTGGTGAGCAAGGACAGGACCCGAGGGAATGGCAGGGAGATGTGCCAGGGGAGGGTTAGGTTGGGTACTAGGGAGAGGCTCTTCCCCCAGAGGGTGGTGGAGCACTGGAACAGGCTCCCCAGGGAGGCAGTCACGGCGCCCAGCCTGATGCTATTCAAGAAGCACTTGGACATCGCCCTCAGAGCCATGGTGTGAATGTGGGGCTGTCCTGTGCAGGGACAGGAGCTGGACTTGATGATCCTTGTGGGTGCCTTCCAACTCAGGACATTCTATGGTTCTATTTTTAAAAATTTTCTCTTGAATTCAGTACTTCAGTTTTAATGTAATCTGAAAAATAATTCTGATCACGTGAAATTGGGTGTTCTCTATATATTGCTTTTGTCTTGAAGTATTTTGAACACTGGGAAGCATATGTGTTGCAAAAACTTTGCTCTTAGCCTGTCTTATTAGTACTTAAGGGATGATCACTAACTTATTCCTACAAATGCTGTATTAAGGATAGCTGATATTGTAAAAATTAAAATTTATAATGTCCTCCAAGTTTTATAGCGGTTCTTAAAGAAGAAGAAAGATAAACTGTATGGAGGAGAGAGAAATGAAGATTGACTCTAATGAGATGAAATTGTCCTTTGATACTATTTCTCATATGTTTTATTATAGTATTTACTGCTAAAGTTCATCTATGCATATCTTTTGAATAGGTGGGGTTTGCTTTGTTGCGCTATGGGTGAGTGAGATTCACAAAAGCAGTTTTCATCTAGAGAAGTTAAAATTCCTCTGTAGTCAGTGGAGAGGAAGAAGGGTCTTCTGGAGTCAAAGGCACTGAAGGGTAGATACCTCTATGGTTTTAAAAATTAGGCAATGGTCCCTCCACAGTTCATAGATAAAATTAAGGGAAACTAGCCACCTCATCTCAGAATTTGTCTTTGTGGATCTCAGTCTGTTTTAAACAGCTATGTTTTTATATTTGCTCCAAAAGAAAGCAAGGCTGCATATCTTCCTGGTTCTTCATAGTTTCTTTACTCCATGAGGGTAGCAGACATTTCTTCCTCCGGTTCCTTTAACAGTAAGCTTTGCAATGGAGTTATTTCCTTTGGGAAATGATTTTTCTTTTATATTTTCCCCTAGGAATTTTCCATTTAGAAAAGAACATAATGTTTGCTTCATATTCTCATTGCACAGCAGGTTTTCTTTAGTACTTCTTCCCACAGGAATGGTGCTCAGTAATTCTCTCCAGTCTATCATTTAACAACATGCCAGCTGTCTGCTTTCTTACATGATCTATGGAGCTCAGGAAGTTAGTTCTACACCTGATACAAGGTTTTATCTATTTTTTTTTTATATTTTCATCATTAATTTTTGACAAGTGGCTCAGCATCACTCTGAGGGAATTGCTTACATGGATCAGGTCAGTGTGGTCGGAGCTCAGCTGTGTGCACCTGCAATGTGAGTTTTGAATGCCATCCTTCTCTGTGGGTCCTAAGCAGACTCTGAGGCATTTTTGGTAAGAGTGGAGGCAAGCACTGCAGATGGTCCTGAACAAGGTATGGATATGAACTATTCACAAATATGAGTAAAAGTAGACCAATGTTTTTCCTTAGGTTCCTACTATTTTATTCATGTTAAATGCTGCCATCATTCATAATGAATGCTTTTTTTTTTTCAAGCAGATGCTAGAGGAAGAGGTGGTTGCTACTTTTTCGGAGGATGTATCTGTATAATTTAGGTCATGTTTCTGAGCTCCACCAACTTGAAACATCAAAGTGAATTTGTTCTGATATTTGGCCAATTTATTTAGTCTTCCTTCTAGACAAAACGTTTATCTGGATTTTTGGTCTGCAGTGTGGCTAGAATGTACACTACCCAGATGTGTTTTCTTAACTTTGATGCGATAGAATAAAGTAAACAAATACCCTTTTGAATACATCTTGTTATGACCAGTAATGGTTGAAATTAAGTTAAAACCATTAGATTTGACTGAACCAGGGCATGAACTTCAGCTGTATTGCATCAGGGGAACAAGACAAATGTTTAAATTGAGCTTTTTTGAAAGGAAAATCTTTTCTTATCAGAAGGCTTATCTCAGCCAAAATCAGTAAGAGCATTTGTTACTAATTTAGTGGGGTGTGTTTGTGTGTGGTTATATATTACCACTGAAAAACAAGCTCTTTCCTGCTCTGCATAATTGAAGGTACTGTTTGTTAATCCAAATATTATGCAGTAGAACTGTCCATAAACTTCTGCTTGGGCAACGCGGAGATGTTTCTAGATCTAAAGCAAAGTTACAAGGTTAATTATCACATTTCAGACACTGAAGCCTACCTGACGCTGGCTGTCTTTCCTCTGCTCCCCTGCTTTTAGCAGCCTCGGTGGGCATCTTAGTCTAGGTCAGTAGGACTTAAAAAAGACCTTATGCGTCTTGTCCCATCTCCTCCATAGACGCAGCTGCCTGTTACAATAAAGGACAAGTTGAGGAATGAGATGTTTGCATGGAATGCTGCAATATAAATGCATTAATTCTTATGCATTTGATGGTAGGCTGTTTAACCCTTTTCCTTCAAGGAAAAAATGGCTTTCCTCTAGGAAGCAGAGTTGAATTGAACTTTGAATCTTCTTGAGTGTGTCTCCACAGCCTTTTTGAAGGTGAGAGGTTGTTCCCCCTTTAACTCTAGGTTGGCCTAACTGTTGCTTTTCTGTCAGCATACCAGGGTACATAGGTAGTGAGGCTAGGTCAAAAATGTGTCTATCTCAAAAACTGGCAAGTTTGCCACAGCTGTTCTTTCAGTAGAGGATTGGTGCTAGACATATTGGTAGGAGGTTCTCTAATCTGCTTATTAGCTCTTCTATCTTTTAATTTATTTTAAGGAAAAGAACAACAATGTGGGCTATGAGTGGAGGTAGCAGTTGCCTTACTGAAAGCAGGGAAAAAGTCATATTTCCAAAGATATGGGTGAAGGACTTCTGCCTATACTGCCAATTTTGAACTCTTTTTTTCTCGACATTTCTCAAAGGCTAAGAGATTATAAGTGTGTCATTAAATAATGTATTTTGAAATGAATATTAGAAAGCTATTTAGCTTCAGATATATTTAGAAGTGCTGCAGGAGAACAACATAGAATGTTATGATTAATAATAAAGCCCCAGTCTTGTAAGTACATATGTGCATATATGATGTTGTCATATACTTTACTGGACACCAATCCATAGCCTATGATGAGACATACTAACTTCGTCAGAGTAATCCTGTGATAAAATAATTTTTATGCACTAAAGTAATTACTAGTTTTGCAGCTTGTCATATTTTGAACATAAGATGAACCAGTTTGGGGGGGGCGAACATTTGCTTATTTTGGTTTTATTTTTTGATTTCTGCTTAAGGTCTGACTCCTAGGCTTACCTGGCAGAATGCACTGCCTGAGTTTATTGTGTGGCTAGGGCAGGTGTGCATGTAAAGGAAACTGCACCTGATTCTGTCCCTGTGGGCTTTGTGCTTGTGAATTAGCAGGGTATTTCAGGTGGGAATTTTCTTAATTTGTCACTTTGAGAGAAGAGAGAAGGTGCAGTTCCAGGTGTGCAGAAGAATGAGCATCATTGGCCATTATCTGCAGCACAAGGAAATCAATGACCTAAAAATATATGTTCTTTTGATCACCACCTGAAGAGCTGCCATTGAATACACTGTAATATTACTTCAGGTGGTTCCTTTTATGTTTTCTTTCTTTTTCTATAGATGGACGGTCCCAGGCAGGGAATTGATAATCTCTTTGCTTCTTCATTATTAGGTTAAGTCCACCTGCTGTGTGTCTTGGCAGTAGGATGTTTTTGGTCTATTACTTGTCTTGCTCCCATAAAATGAAATCTATATCACTGAAAATAATCGCATCTGTATGGCAATAACTGTTGGCATAGAAGTTGAATATCTTATGAAGTAGGATGCAGCTCAAGTTTGTAAAAGTTATTTGCTGGGTATTGTTGTGGAGCAAGCTTTATTGTGGTCTGTGCTGTACTTCATCTGTGGAGGAACGCAAGAGTCTGCTCTGTCCGAAACTTACTGTTGTGGCACCTTGAATGAAGAATGAATTATTACTTTCACTAAATGACTGTTTTGAAACCATCTTTATTTTTTTGCTAGTAATCTAGTAAAAACCTAGTGAACTCCAATCTCTTTGCTGAATTCTCTTCAAGTTTTATACAGCCTATGTTTTTGACTGGGTTTTATAAAACCTGCACTTCATCATGATGTTCCTTTGTTTTGAAATAGTTATGTTTGTTTCAGAAGAAAAATTAGAAGAAATTATGGAAAACTTGTAATTCAAAGACAAGATATTCCAGCAAGCAATTCATATGTTTTGTGACTTTCGCACTTTGCCTTGAGAAGCCTTTTATTTCCAAATGTACTGGCACATGTTCTCAAGATTTTACTAATAATAGAGAAATTCTATAAAGTGTCTCAAAATAGAAAAGTAATTTTAATGAGATGTCCTGAAATCAGTGTTATAGTTAAGTTTGAGCTTCTAATTAGCCTGCCATCCATTTTCTTTGATTGCTATGTTTGGAATTTGTTTCTAGAGTGTATTCTTTTAATTTAATCGTTGAATCTTACTGTTACTCGCAGACACTGTGTTAGGAACCACAACGCGTCCTAATCACTTAAAATTATATGGTAGCTCAACCTGAATGGAGTTGGAATGGAATTTCTGCATGTGCTTCGGTATAAGGCAGAAGTGTCAAAATTGCAAGTGGGATTGGGTGGACAAGGTTAATGGCTTGGGATTTAGCTTAATACTTCGCTGTCTTGACTGGCTTGCTTTTTTTTTATATTGATACTTACATTGTTAAAGGTGTTAGGATTTGCTGGAATGGCTGTCTGTTCATCTGTACAGATGGAAAAATACCTATGTTATGTGCTAGTTGGATTTGTTTTAACCTTTTTAAGATGCGTTTGTCAACACGTTTATTGATTTTCATTATTATAATAAAATATAAATATGAGATGCGCGTGATTTAGGAGATATGTTTTACTGTGTACTTTCTGGGAAGCAATGATTTGTGGATATATTCTAGATTTCTAAAACTGCACTCATCACATGATATCTAAGATGCTACAAACGCTTTTTTCCCTGCTAGGTACATACAACTGATCACACAGAGTAATGGTCTTTAATAGGATGAAATCCTGCCTTTACTGCATCAGTGCCAGGTTCCCATTAGAGCTAGCAAATCCTTGATTTTACCTGTTGAGCTTTACTGTGCATAACTGTTTGCAGAAGCAAGATCTATTGGGTCTCTCTTGATTTCCTGGCTATCTGTAGATCCCATTGTACTGAAATACAATTAGAAATTTGCAGGACAAGGGCCCTGTTCATTTTTTTAAGCTGTTTGTTTAGGTTTACAGCTGCTTTTAATATACAAAGCATACACGTTCACTGTTTAAAATTTGTTCCTTTGTTGTAAAATTTTTTTGGTCATCATTACATAATACCGTATATTTGGTGATAGAAACCAAGCTCTCCACCTCTCTGTCTCCATTTAGCTAATGTTTGGCTGTATTTTTTTTATACATTGCTGCCAATTCAATGACAATTTCACAGTGAAACTCTGTCTTCAATATG
>VZTV01037791.1:0-27786 GCA_013400875.1 Anhinga rufa
TGACTAGTATAGGCACTACATAGGGACACTTAGGCGCTACTTAACAAGTAAAATATCAATGTGCCATCAGCACTCTTCTCCTACCAAATCCAAAACACAGCACTATACCACCTACAGTGAAGAAAATTAACTCTATCCCAGGCAAAACCAGCACATTCCTACATGCTACAGGTCTGCTTAGACCCTCCCCAGCACATGCAGCTAGTGCCAGCTTCCTCATCAACCCTAGCCTTGGTCTGCTGCAGAGCAGGGTTTCTGAAGATGTCCATGGCTCAGAGGTCTGTGTTCTGAAGTGTGTGCATGGAAGAAATCCTTTCCTGGCTAGATACAGGTGTTTTTCAATCCCTTTTTTAACACTTTTGCCTTAAATCTGCTGTAAAGGAGCAAAGATCTCACCTCACATAGCTGAGAATAGAAGAGGGATCCTGTACCAAAAAAGGGGATGAAAGGAAAGGATGGTAAAGTGTGAAAACAAAAAGCAGAGGTTATGATTTAAAACAAACAAACACACAAAGAAACAAACAAACGAAACAAAAGAAAAATATTTGTTGTTACAGAACCAGCTTGGATAGGCAACAGGAAAAGTGGATCAAGTCAGGGAAGTACAGGCCTTCATAAACTCGACAGTGACCAGAATATGTTGTAAGGATGTTGTTCAGAAAAGTATGTGGCAAGGTTGTTTGTGCTGTACAGGTTTGGGGTGCCACGCTGACATTTTTACAAAGCCCATGTGTGTGTCTGGTTTGTGATAAGCACTGTGTCTGCAGCTTACCAAACAGAGAAATCCTCATCACTGTTCTGCAAGCTGGATTTCTCACCGAAATGAATGAGTGGCCTGCTGGCACAGCAATGTGCAGGAATGTTTGGCCCACAGAATTACATGTTTCTGCTGATATGTAATGAAGTGCAGCACTAGGAGTCATTACTGGCTAAGAGCTTTACTGAGAATATCTGCAACACACACTTGCATATCTCTAAAGGCTGTGATTATGATGCACACAGTGCCAACTATGCCATCAGCAATACACAGGGCAGAAAACAAACCTCTCCCTCCTGCCTCAAGATTCAACATGTTTTTCCTACAGTTTCTTCCAACTTATATCCATTTAATTATTTTTTTTTAATTTTCATTCCTTCTTTTTTAAGTGTACCATATCTAGAAAAAACTCATTTTTGCTTGACGGACAGGACTGAAATGCTGTACTGATTTGCAGCCAATTCAGAATGGAGTAGGGTTTTGTTTCCAGTCCTCCTGTAGAGCAGAACTTTGGTTTTCTGTCACCAAGATCATAGTTGCTGTCACCCCACAGAAGCTTTTCGTGTTACAAACATTAACCTGAGTCCTAGAATTACATGGTCTGTGTGTCTTTAGAGTAATGCTTTTAAACAACTTTAAGAAAGCTTTCCAAATCTATGCCCAGACCTTGCTTTTTCACTGCGTGCTAAGCTCCACCCCAGATGGTAGGTGATATTTTAGTGTTAACACTCCATTTCCTTCCTCTTCTATATACATAGTCAATTTCTGACAAACCTTATTAAAATTAAGATGATCGTATTTATGCAACATATTTTGCAGACTTAGCTCTTAGAAAAAAGGTAATTTGAATCACTGTCAGAGAACATGAATTCAAATGGTGTGAAATTTGGTAGTACTTAAGCAAAACCTGACCACATCAATCTGAAGTTTATGGCCAGTGAGACCATGAATTTTGGTTCCAAGAAGATTAAATTATTTGGCTCTAGCAGAGGGCAGAAGGAGCAGGAGAAATGCTATTCACAAACAGTTTAACTCAGTGCGTGGGAAAAATGAAGTTACAACTGTTTGGCTGATGGACATGAGCAAAACTTTGACACAAGATGCCCCGACCAAGATTTTAACTTCTCTCTACTACATCTATTTGGCATTATTGGATTTTGATAGTAGGGAGAAGCCCAGCATTCCCAGAACTCCTCAGCTTGAGGAACAGACATACAGCTTAGAAAGTGAAAGCCTTTCTGTATCGGTGCAAAAAGCAATCACCATTTGAGAATAATATATGTTCCCACACACATAGAAGTGCCTTAAACTGATACCATCCATGCCAACAGCCAAGCATTGTCAGTGCTGTAATTATTTACACAGCAGTTCGTGTATCAGGGAATTTGACTGTAAGAAGGTAGTGAATTTTATGCTCTTTTATCTTGCCCAGTACCTTGCGATGCTTTTCTGTCTCTGTTGAATTTTGATGAGTCCGGGTGACAACAGCATCTCTTTATCAATTTCTTGCTTGTATAAAGGTGTATGAACATGCAGAAACTTGCTTCACTAATTGCACAGGTGAAGCAACCATGTCCCATTTCCTGTTAGCAAGTGCCTTACTATCTATAGAGCTCTGCAGTTTATAAATATCGCTACAGCTTGTTAGCAGAACAGCATCGACCACAATATCTCATAACTGCTCCATATAAAAGTGTTCCCAGGTACCAGGGTGTGTTCAAGAAGGCCTGGGAAGAATACTGCCCAAGCCCCTGTTAAGCAACAGTAAACAGATGAGTTGCCTTCTCTTCCTTCACTTGTATTACAACCCCCGCTCTTGTGTGCATTTCGCATAGTGATGCTGGCAAGGCTTGAGCAGGCATTGCTGCAGTGCTGGCCTGCACTGGGAATTCTGCCAGGAGTTTCTTAGCATTGTTTTCATGTCCCTAGTTTATTTTGTCTTGAAGTGATTACTATACTGGGTGAGGAAACAGTAGAAAGCGCACCTGGGGAAGGAAGTTTTAACTGTGATCCTCCCCTCCCTTGTCTCCTTTTTTTTTGTGAGTGTTAACATTAACTGTTCCCTTCCCTTTTTGAATGTTTAAAAGGCATCCTTTTTCAGCCTGCAAGCTGATTATGAACAATAAATTATTCTCACAACCCTTCAGTGAGGCAAGTAGGTAGATTATCACCATTTTACTGAAAGGATAATTGAGATTCAAAGCTTAATGGACTGCTTAAGGCCATAAAACAGTTACGGTCTTATTTTTATTTACAGGTTTTTGAACAATTTGGAAAGCCACATTCAGAGAAAGGAATCTCAAAAGCATTGATCTGCTTTATAGAGCTGTAAATGAGATCACTGACCCCAGTCTAAACTACTCTTTTCATGTTAGCCAGCGAGATCAGCACTTGGTTAAATTTCACTTAATGGTCCAGCTGTCTCCCTCCAGACCCAATACCATCATCCTTCTCTGTGAGACGGGCACCAACCAGCAACATTCAGCACCAGCTTTACTTGAAATTAGTTTGAAAGCAAGTTCATGGTGTCAGTGCAAAGTCTTCCATCAGTAATCTTCAGTCAGTGTAAACCTGTCTTCTGTCATTCAGTTTACCTTGGTGATGGACTTCTTAAGCCACCTGACACTGAAGAGTAAGAGCACCTGCACAGTGAATCAGCTTTGAGTAATGATAGTCACTTCACTCTTCTCACAGACATTTTGCTCCCCTGCATCTACCAACCATCCAACCTAGGAACAAAACCCAGAAGCTGCGAGCTGCTGCACTCCTATTTTCACCTTTGCATCTTGTCAGTGACAGAGTAGGGTAAAACCGTGATGTTTTGCCTTGCAGTCTGTTTCGTGGCAAAACAAAGCTAACATGCCAAGCCATGCCCAATGAAGACTGGTGTGCAATGGTCACTCGTCGTGCTAGCAAAAGTACCAAACTACATTTGCAACATATACTTCTTTCTGAAGTTCTTTGAGGTGCTGCTATATAAAATACACTAGATGAATATTTTTTAAGTCTGCCAAAATTGAGACCTTCCAGGAAGGCAGAAATCAAACCATTCCCCAAAACTAAGCAACTAGTTTCTGCTAGAAAACTAGTACCTTAGATACCTGTTTAGGATGATTTCTGTTAATCCTGGTAGGATTTATCCAGGAATATTGCAAGAACAAACCAGTAAGAACAGTGGTTTCCAATTTTCATATTATAATTAATGCTTCATAAAATTCCAGGATACAACTGTGTTGTCTTAATAAATATACTGTTCAAAACTAGCAAGTCATCTTTGAGAACAAGTAATTTCCCTTTTTTTATTTTAATGGAAGGATTCAGTCCATGGCACTGTTTGTTCATTTAGGTTGGATATTTATGTTGTTCATTTATGTTAGTTCATTTAGCTTGGATATTAGGGTGGTGGAGCCCTGGAACAGGCTCCCCAGGGAGGCAGTCACGGCACCCAGCCTGGCGCTGTTCAAGAAGCACTTGGACAATGCCCTCAGAGACATGGTGTGAATTTGGGGCTGTCCTGTGCAGGGGCAGGAGTTGGACTTGATGATCCTTGTGGGTCCCTTCTAACTCAGGACATTCTGTGATTCTATGATTTTTATATGTATTTTTATTAATGGAATACATTTCAAGTCGCATTTGCCCTTGTCTATTGTAGAGTCATGATATATTGTTTTCAGTACTTCAGAGGCAACATTCCCTCATTAGGTAACAATTTTAGTAGCACTGAAAGCCCTGCCAGCAAACAGGGACTCAGTAAGCCCTGCCCCAACTTTTATTTCTTCCAGGCAAAAATGTACTCCTAGTGTGGAAGCCCAACATCAGCACTGGTAACAAAGGAGCAGGGGCTAGTGTAATATACATGGGTGTCATCCCTGGCACTCAAGAGTCCAAGAAATATGGCATATTGCAAGGGAAAGCCTGGGCTGTAGCCAGGCACAGTTTCTCCATGCTCTGGCCAGAGCTAAGGATGCATTGCTGCTTCTTAGTTCCACATGCAGTGTCTGTATTGCTTGCACTTTACCCAGTAAAGTAAATTTTGCCCTTAACATGGCAGTTTTAACAATGCATGAAGCTATAAGTGTGCTGTGTACTTTCAGCTGAATTTTGCCCTATATGGACTGACTGGACCAACACGCTAAAAATGCAGAACTTATTTTTTGTGGTATACAGGTTTCATTTAAAAAGACTGCAACTTCTTCCATCCTGTCTCCTACTAAAGCTTCCTTTGTTCTGTCTCCTCTAGGCTACATGAGCAGCTTGCAGCTGCTCTTTTAAACTGGCTTAGCTGAACTTTCTGAATCTTTGCTTTCTCAGTTACCAGCAGCAGAGTCAGAGGTTCCCATGGAAACACTGGGGAAAACAATGCACAGCTTATAGGAGAGCTGCCTGAGCCCCAGCTTTAAGTGGAGCTTCACGGTTGTATCGTGATTGTGCAAGGGTTGATGCTTGAAGTGCCCATGCTAAACTGTTAGATAACAAGCAAATGACAGCAGACTAACTTTGGGGATAAGAATTATACACAGGCCTACATATTTTTGTCTAGTATCATGGAACCACTTAAGGAAGGTTGTTATAATGTATGGTTTTTTGCCATTTTCCTGTGTGTCCTTGTAATTCTAAGAACAAGCATATTTTCCTCATTTCCATAGCAACACCCATTAGTGAGATGGAGCTGTTCAGCTCATTCTTTATTGCTGCTGATTTTACCCAAAATCTGCTTTTGAAACTAACAGTTAAGAAGTATCCAGTCTGTAGTCCTTATTTCTCTGCTCTGTATGTGGTAAGAATACGGAGACTGGGCAATGTGAGCTCTTCCTTGCAGCTAATATATTACTCTGTCAGAACATTAGGAAAAAATGACATTTATCCAATTATGGATTTCAATATAAATAATCTTAGCAATGGTAACTTCATTTTTTGCTGTTACAAGGACCTGGGCAGGACCTATATCAGCTCTAAGTCTTGAGCTCTCAGACATGTCTATGTCCTATGAGTAAATTTAAGCTTAGGATCCTTCAGTTCTGTATCCTTTCCTGAAAAACAGTTTACCTGTCATCCTGTTCTGCGCCAGAACTGGCTTGTAGCCAGGTGGGAGCTGGCTGTCAATGTCAATGTGAGTTCATGGATGCTGGGTTTCCATTTCATATGACACAGAAGTAAATCTGGGGCGTAACATCTCTGGTAGAGGAGTCAGACCTGGGGACTGTGGCCACAGGATTGGCGGTATCTTGGTCATGTGTGGCTTATGTCAGGTTTGTGTCATGGGCTGCTTCAGGGTTCGAGTGTCATCACTGTCACAGTGGCATCAGCTGACCATGCAGTGCATGGTGTCCTTAATCCTTACCCCCTGAGAGTTTTATCTACAGATTAATCCAGGATAAGAATGGTTGCTATTGTGCATAGCTAAAACTATGAAATGTTAAAAAGTGGGCAAAATTCTCAGAAGTGTATGATTTGAGATTTATAGAGCGCTATTTAAGAAAGGAGGATTCCACAGTTCTTTGTGAAATACAGACATAAGCACCCCAAAAAACTCAGCTGCTGGCGCACAGGACGAAAGCAGACACACAGACAGCACTTAACTGTTCTACTTCATTACTATTTACATTGTGGGTAATGCATAGAAACTCCAGGCATGGATAGGGATGCCACAATGATTGATGTTGCACTGACAAAGGATGGAAAGACAGCCCTTGCTCTAAAGGGCTTAATGTTTGTAGTGCCGTAGTCCACACAGCAAGATGTGCCAAAGAGCAATAAATCAAACTTGGCATACAGCTCCTTGCCGTCTGGTCCGCTGGGCACTGGTGGTGCCAGAGGCGTGTATCCACTGCTGATGTGCACAGAAGAAGGGTGCTCAGCTCACACTTCTCTCTGTGTGGGCTCCACTGAAAAAGCAGGTGTGAACATGTGTGCGGGTGTTCTTCAGACAATAAACTGGATATGTAAGTGTTAAAGGAAGCAGACTTGGGGTAAAAAATTTCATTTTCATAGAGTTTTTTTCTTTTCTCCAAGGGAGCTCCATCAGGACAGATGCCTGGATGTGTATATCCTGCCCCAGTGCCTACAGCAGGGCTCCACTAGCTGCAGACCAGAGGTGAGGTTGCTAGCTAGTGGGACTCCTGCAGCTGTTCTGCAGGCAGATAAATTTCCACAAGATATCCTGTGTTTATGCCAGAGCATATGCCATAAATGTCATTTATATGGACAGCTTATTGCAATGACATGTCTCTCCCCACAGCTATAGGTGACACTAAGGCCCTGCTGACCTGAGGGTTGATAGCAGGCAGAGCAGGAAAATATTCTCCTTTCTCTGTGACCTTCAAAACAGTAAGTACTTCAAGAAGAGAGCCACAAACAGAGATTTGTTCCAAACACACATCCTTAATCAGATGCCTATCCTGGCTCTTAACAGGTGCTGGAATCTTCCTATTCTGTGAAAATGAGGTGACACTTTCATCACAGCCAGGAGCCAGGTTGAAAACTATCGTCTCTGTGAGTACCACATTATTTCCAACCCAAGGGATTAAAAAAATATTAAAAAAAGAAGGAGAAAGATCTGATCTAAATTCTTTTTAGTTTGACTCTTTCTTTCAGATCATTTACCTTGTAATGGTCTCCACCAGCAAATAAAAATACTTTTGATTGAAGCAAAAGCTGAGACTGCAGTGTTACCACAGGACTACAGAACCTGAGACTTCAAGACAAACAGAACCCATTACAAGAGTCGGAGAGTGGGTTGCTGATATTGTTTATCTGACAGTAGTGCTTTAACCCCGTAGGAGTTCTGTTTTGCCGAGGTACTGTATGTATCATATTGATGGATAGTCCTATCTCCAAAGAGCTAAACATTTAGCTGTAGAAGGCAAGCTGAAAAAAGGAGTAACTATATTTTAATGACACAGTTTTGTAGAAAATCAACTTAACTTAAACTAAAACGTATAGATAATACATTTAACTAAGAACTGGAGTCATATTACCTACATCTGATTACACACAAGCTAAATACCTATTCTAAGTGAGCCAGTAGCTTTCTTCTATGGTAAATGGAGAGAGAGAGGGACATGTCTGCAGATGGGCATACAACCCAGTTTAAATACATGTGAATAATCCCTCTTTCCAGGAGTAATTTACACAAATAGTTTGAATTAGACATTATTTCAGCAATAGCTGAGTGGAATGAATGACTCTGTGTGACTTGCCCAAGGTCACATAGGAAGTTAATGCTGGAGTATGACCCACAGTCCTCAGCCCAATGCCTCGGCCCTAAAAGCATCTGACTTCTTTCATGTCCTGGTTTTAACTTAATGTCCTGTGTTTTACCTCCCTTCTGATCCAGCAGTAAGTTCAAGTTGTTGATGTGACCTAAGAAGTAAATGGGAATTAATACAAAATGTTAATAGTCTTGAGTCATTTCTGTTTCTATCTGCTGTAGTAAAATGTCATTTTTTTTACAATAATTTAGTCTGGAAAAATTCTATGGGGTTTCCTTTTCATCTGAAATATAGTAAGTTTCACTAAAGCTCTATATGCTGTGAAATAAAGTTTAAAAAAATATTGGTATTCAAGCAGGAGACCAAAGTTGCACTTAGGAGCAGAGAACAGCTTTTTAAATTTAGAGATCAAGAGAAGTTATCTTTCCTCTCTATTGCTTTTATCATTGTGTGTTTACAAAAATGCTCAGTCTAATATTTGTGGGGTGATCCTTCTCTGTCCTCTGACAGTAAGAGATCATCCGCAGTTGTTGGACGTAGGCGGGTCAACATCAGGCTGGCATTTGATTTAGCAGATAGCCAGCATTGTGCCATTCCCTTCCTATTCTGAGGAATTCAGCTGTCATGGGTGTCAAGGGCTCAGGGAATGACACTCTGGTCACCCACGTTAACCTCTGGTAATGATCTGAAAATGCAAACAGAAAAGATAAGGGCTTGTTGTTCACTGACCGAGGTCTTCTGACTCTGCATTACAGAGAGATTGCTAATGATGTGGCCCTTAATGTCCTTACTGGCCCTTAAATCTTTCAGCTGATGGTCATCAGCAGTCTGTCACAAACCTGTGTTCCTTGAGGCTGTAAGCAGAGCATGGAGAGCCTCTCAGTCCTCTCACATGGGACAAACTAATGGATTCTGATCCAGACTGAGATTTTCCACGTTAGAGATTCCAAAAGCTGTTGATCACAAATGTGCTGGGTTGGAAGGAACCTTTAGAGGTAACCTAGCAGGGACACCTTCCACTAGATCAGGCTGCTCAGAGCCCCATCCAACCTGGCCTTGAATGTTTCTAGGGATGGGGCATCTACCACATCTCCAGGCAACATGTTCCAGTGTTTCATCACCCTCATGGTAACAAATTTATTCCTTATATCCAGTCTAAACCTACCCTCCTTTAGTTTAAACCCGTTACCCCTTGTCCTGTCACAACAGGCCTTGCTAAAGAGATTGTCCCCATCTTTCCTATAGTCCCCCTTTAAGCACTGGAAGGCCGCAATAAGGTCTCCCCGCAGCCTTCTCTTCTCCAGGCTGAACAACCCCAACTCTCTCAGCCTGTCTCCATAGCAGAGGTGCTCCAGCCCCCTGATCATCTTTGTGGCCTCCTCTGGACCCGCTCCAGCAGGTCCATGTCCTGTCTGTGTTGGGGGCTCCAGAGCTGGACGCAGCGCTCCAGGTGGGTCTCACCAGAGCTAAATAAAGGACCAAAAACATCTTCTCAATCACTATGTGCAAAGTAAAGGACCAAAAACATTTCAGCTAACATGTATAGCAAAGACTGACAGGCAGATCTTGGTAGCCTTAGAAGGTGATTTTCTAAAATATCTCACTAGATCAAATAACTACCTTATATTGAATCAAGGAAGGTTTGACAATTGTGCATGTGACTTTCTTTACATATTATTATCCAAATACTTCTAGAAATCTGATCTGCACATGAGCTTAGCTGTTACTTGTTCTTGTCTATCTGTACAGGATACTATATGAAGCAGTAGTTGATACAGTGTTAATTTAAAATTAACAGGAAGGAACAAAAAAATTGGGATATAAAGTAACAGAAAACCACCCTGAGTTATAACAGCTAATCCTGAGCTTGAAGTAGAAAACTTTCTTCCCAAAAGTGCTATAAACACACCATTTGAAGGAAACAGGATAAGCAAGTAAAACTCTACAGGCTGAGTAGAAGAAACTATGCCTTCTGTTTCTCACATGGGCTGGAGGGAAAGAGCATCAACAAAGAAGCAGTGGTAGCAGGATATTTGAGATTAACTATTTGTTAACAACAACAAAAAAATAGGCCACTTCATTCTACAACTACCTGAAAGGAGGTTGTAGCGAGGTGAATGTTGGTCTCTTCTCCCAAGTAACAACTGATAGGACAAGATGAAATGGCCTCAAGTTGGGCCAGGGAAGGTTTAGACTGGATATTAGGACAAATTTCTTCACCAAAAGGGTTGTCAAGAACTGGAACAGGCTGCCCAGGGAAGTGGTTGAGTCCCCATCCCTCAGGGTATTTAAAAACTGTGTAGACTTTTTTCTCTCTTTCTCTTTGTATAGAAAAAGTAACTCAGGTCTGAATGCACTTTAGCCTTGATAGCATGGGCCACAAAAGAAAATAGCATGCATTTTAAAACAAGGAGGCCAGAGGACAAATTATAGTTGAGCCACAGTAAAAATATAGATAATTTCTCAATGCTTACATTTTCCCTGCAGAACATCGAGGAAAAAGACATTTTTGTGATTCAGATCCAAAATCACAGACAGATATGTGTATTTTTTCTTAATTTCCTGAACTACATTGCCTGTGGGGCTTTGAGCAAATCTCTTAACAATAGTGTCTCTGTAGGGGTTCTTTTCCTTTTCTCTAATACAGAAATAATGACAACTTCTTTTCCTCACAAGGTTACTTCAAGGTTAAATTAACTAATTTTTCTAAATTTTCCTAAATTTTTCATTTTAGAGTAGCTGCATAACTTATGATTAAAAATGAATTAAGAGAAGCTAATTTTCAAAGAGGCCTTGGCTTGACCTCTAATGATACAACTGTATCACAGTGGCAACAATGATGGTGACGGACTGCAGACCCATCTGAGATGGTTTAAACTGCCTGCCTCAGGTGCTCATAACTGCATGATTTCGGCAGTCCAGATCTCTCATGAGCTGTAATTCCTAAATGTTAAAGCCAATATGGCATTGATTCTCTGAACAAATGACACATAAGCTTTGCTATCCCAAAGCGGTGAAATAATCATNAATTCTTTACGCCTCATCCTATCACTACACTCCCTGATCAAAAGTCCCTCCCCATCTTTCCTGTAGGTCCCCTTCAGGTACTGGAAGGCCGCAGTAAGATCTCCCTGCAGCCTTCTCTTCTCCAGGCTGAACAACCCCAACTCTCTCAGCCTGTCTCCATAGGAGAGGTGCTCCAGCCCCCTGATCATCTTCGTGGCCTCCTCTGGACCCGCTCCAGCAGGTCCATGTCCTGTCTGTGCTGGGGGCTCCAGAGCTGGACGCAGCACTGCAGGGGGGTCTCACCAGAGCAGAGCAGAGGGACAGAATCCCCTCCCTCGCCCTGCTGACCACGCTGCTGGGGATGCAGCCCAGGATACGGTTGGCTTTCTGGGCTGTGAGTGCACACTCATATTCAGTTTTTCATCCACCAACACCCAGAAGTCCTTGCCCACAGGGCTGCTCTCAATCCACTCAATGCCCAGTGTGCCTCCATGTTTGGGATTGCTCAGACCCAGGTGCAGGACCTTGCACCTGGCCTTGTTGAACTTCATGAGGTCCGCAAGGACCCACCTCTCTAGCCTGTCAAGGTCCCTCTGGATGGCAACCATTCCCACTATAGTATCAACAACAAAACACTCCTCTGTAAAAGATTCTGCTCAGTATTAATCAGGACTGTTGCAAATTACTTTCATTTTCCGTGTATCAGATACATAATACTCAGCAGATGTCAAGTGGGTTTTTGTCACTTGCTTCAACTGAGAAAATACTTCCATATGTTGCAATTTTGAATTATGTGGGGTCTTACCTGATACAGGTGTTCAAATTTTCCTTTCACTCAGATAAAAACTAAATTAGGAAAATAAGTGAGTACATGCTACCTATCAGTAGCCTGCAATGAACCCTTTTACTTCCATAGCGTGATCCCAGATTGTACAGTTTGTAACATCTGTTTAACCACTCAGCCTCATGGAGGCATTTGTGAGGAAGGAGTAAAGGATGGACATTTCCTGTTTTTTCTAACACTCACTTTCTGGTTCCAGGAAAGGTGCCTCACATTAGTGCAGTTCTGTCTGTGAAAGACAGTTTCCTACATAAAATACTTTCAAAAGATTTTAAAGCTTGCAGTTCCTCAAATAACAGGATTTCCAACTCTTGTGTGCTCACCCCCCAGTCTGAAAGACATAATTATGAAGAAATGTGTTTCCTGACAATCCACCTACATACTCTTTAACTCAGTTTATCTCGTTACAATTTATTGTATCATGGAAATAAAGTGTTTCCTGGTCTTACAGCTCTAGGCATAAGGCCTGATGAGGCTTGCTAATTTCTATGAATATTATTAGCACTACAGGACTGAACTTGAATGGAGATATTTCAATAAAGCAGTTAAAAATTAATTTTTCACAGTGTTCCACATACTAGCAAGTCAGACTTTATGTTTAGTAACACATTGAATTTCATATGTAGCACCTAATTAAGAAATTGTGAATCTTTTTTTTCTTGTGTTTATATGTTCACATTCTTTTAGTTGATTAAGAACTCCTTTTCTCACCCTCTGTTGAGAAAATGCTTAATCTTTCCCATTTCTTTGAATGTCATTACTCATTTACTTGAATCTTGTTTCTGCTCAGAACTGGGTTTTTATTTGTTTTCGTTTTTAAAATTTGGGGTAAAAGGAAGACAATGAGCTATAAATATTGGCTTACAGAAAAAACTGCTAACAGAATTGCCTTTTTTTTAAAAAAATCAACCATTTTAGTGTTACATCCTTTAGCTTCCAATGTTTTCGGAACGGGGTGGGGGGTGATTCAGGATCCTACAGTTAAAAACGGGTCTCTGATGTGATGTAGCATCAGCTAAAGTGAAACATAGATTGGGATCAATGGAGCACACCAGAATGTGTCCCCACAGCATTTTTTAGCCAACTAATTTACCATTTGCAAACATCCTCTTCTTTAGGTGAGGGGTTATTTTTTAACAGGAACTTCATTAAAAACTTTAAAGATGACTGAAGGCCTAAGGGCAGAAAAAAAATCAATTTCAAGCTAGTTTAAACAATATGACAGTATCTTTTATTGCGTGTTTGTACTGAGTATCTAATTTCCACCATAGCCTTTCAAGTTCTTTAATGCAAAGGGCAGAAATAAAAAGACATATTTACAATTGATTTAGGCTAAGAAAGCAGCTTTCATGCAGACTGAAATTATTTTACATGCACTTAGTCTATACCTGCTGTCATATAGAACAATGACTACTTAAAACATGAGAATATGAATTAAAAAATCATAGGGAGATCAAAGGTAGGCACTAAATATTACTATCTTTCTCTCTGTCTTCATCCATAGTGAAAGGTGTTTATGGATATATTGCTGCCTCCCTAACTTACCTGAGTGGTCATTTGACCAATATAATAGAGATTCAGACTTTCATGATTTCAGCCTAATTATATGTTTGTCCGCTAGAGATCAAACACAACCTATGGATAGTATAGGTGTCCAGGGTCTTCTTATATGTAAGTGCAAAGTCACCCTGTCTCTCCAGACCACTTTACCACTCTGTAGGGTGCTCAGCTCAGGTGCTTTCAAATTAGGTCGTAGAATAATTTAGATGGGAAAATGCCATATAGATATTTGGTCCAACCCCTTCTCAAAGCAGAGCAACTAGGTCAAGTTTCTTGGGGTCTTGCTAAATTTTGAGTATCTCCAACAATGGAGAACCCACAGCCTGTCTGGCCAGTGTTGGATCACACTCACAGTAAAAAATTTTTCTTCTTATATTCAACCAAAATTTCCCTTGCTGTAACTAGTGAATAATGCCTGTCTCTTGTCTTTCCACTGTGCACCTGTGGCTCTGTCTTCTCTGTGGCCCATCTTTAAGTATTTGAATTTAGTTAGATCTCTGCCTAGCTTTCTACTCTGCAGGCTAAACAAACCTGCCTTCCTTAGCCTTTCCATGCATGTCACATGCTCCAGCTCTTTGAACCATCTCAGTGGCCATCCTCTGGACTCACACAAATCTCTCTTGTTTTGCCCCAAACTGGACACCAGTATTCCAGCTACAGCTTCATGAGTATGGTTTCAAGCGATTAAAGGGAAATAATCACATCCCTTAACCTGGGACCACACTCCTGATCGGTGTGTTCTGAATGGCAAAGATGAATACAGCCTGAACTTACCAGTCCCAACTGGCACACTGATGGGAGTCCTGCAAGAATTTTCTGCCACAGGACTGGCTGGATTGTTCCTGGAGAAGCTGATGCTGGCAAATCAGGGTATTAACTGAGATGCAAGAATGGTGTATTTTTATAGTCCAGGAAACAGGCCAGATGGGCCATCTTGGCTATAGAAGGCACATTATGCAGTATTTGCTAAGGACTGGGAGTGCAGAGTATCTCTCCTTAGCAGGAACAGCCTATCTACAAATAGCTCAGAAGCTCAGCTTCCACCCACCACCTTGAAAAACTAGTGTGTGTATATTATATCTTCATCGCAGAAAGACCAGAATTTAGCAGGATATGACAGCTTCCTTTGGCTTTTATTAGTGAACTAAAAAAGTTTTTTCTTGCTCTTTGATTGAAGACACTAGTGTTTTCCAAGGGACCTCCTAACTCAGTCTGTCCCTCATTTTAGGTAAAAAAGCAAATACCAAGAATGCAGCATAAGAATGGGAAACCTCATAATCTTATTAGGAGACTGGAACTGCATTTGAAACATCTCAGCTAGGCACACTGAAAAGTAAAGACCTCTGTCAACCAAACAGGGACTTCACAAGAAGGCCCAAAGCAGGCTTTTCCAGGCAAAGCTGTGATCTTACTTCATCAGCCTAAAGGCTGTTTCCCCCAGGAAAAGAAAGGCCTTCCTTGGACTTTCTAACAGTCTGTGTATTTGCAAAGAATAAGCAGAGCCTTCTTCTTCTACCACTGAAGTGCTGCACTGCCCCTGAGGACTTGAGATACTTCACAGAAGAGAAATGGTCTTCAAAGGCCAAAGAAAGACCAGTGGAGAAGCGATCTTTTCCTTCTCCACATACAAGCCAAAACAATGAGGAGCAGGTTGTGCTGAACTATGGTTAACTTCTTCCACATCCTGACATGGAGAGCAGCCAATGAACATTTGTGTAGAAACTGCCGAGCTACTGAGCAAAGCATTGGCTGGGATCTAATCTTAAAAACTAGCCATAATAAAAGATCCTGGCAAAGGATAAACAAATGAAAAAGACCGTGCAGAATTTCAAATATCAATGTTTCTTTGTCCTTGACCTTCCTCATGTGGGTTGTTTTCATCGTATACATGTCGCCATTTTTCTGTCAGCACCCTACCTCTGAGCCTCCCCAGCAAATACATGTTAATTTTATGTTTCCCCCAGGATGTCTGTGAAAGCCTTCATTTGTTAAACTATTTTCAGGAACACTAAGTACACTTACATTATTTATAGCATAGCTGAAGCTGTTTCCCAAATTGTAGCTGTTCTGTAATAATTTTCCTTCTTTTATTCAAGGTGCATGGCAATTACTGTAACATTGCTCTTGGAAAATGTGCCAGAAACTCTCATCTCATGTGAGTCCAGGATTTTTTTTAATTTTATTTTTTTTAGATTTTGCTTACTGAAATATTTCAAGTATAGTGTAGAAATATTTTAAGCATATGCCAGCATACATATTACATGGAAACAATTAATAGATACTCTTTCAGATTATTAGTTCCTCCATTCCTTCATACCTTGCTGATCCAATTTTTTTTTACTAAAATAGATACAACCACTTATTTCCCTGATAAAAGTTGCTAATACTGCCCTGTAATAGGAAAGTAAGAGGCCCAGTGTAATTGGGTGCAGGCATCACCAAAGAGGAAAAAAAACAAGCAGAGATTCTTGGCAAGTTTGCAAATTCTTCATATAGACAGGTGCACTCTCCTGCAAAGCAGAAGGAAGACTCTCTGGTAGAGTATATGTCAAAGAGCACTGAAGTTCCTCTAACATCTTGAGCAGAGACACACTTTGTCCACCAAGAGCTCTGGATGCAGTGGCTTAAACTCTTCAAGAAAGCAGGCACACACACAGAGACATTCACATTCTTGTCTCTCTTTGCATTGGCAGTGCTTCTTTAACCACTCACTGAGACGGAAAATCAGTCTTGAGTTTGTTTATGCTTTTTGGTTACATGACAACTAGCACAAGGAACCCAGATTAAGAGGAAAAAGGAGAGAAAGACTTCCCTTTTTGGTGGCAGCTTCAGCCAAAAAAAGAAACTGCATCAGTAAGTCACAGTGTCGTGGCAGTATAAGCAGAGCCAACTGCCAGCTGTCCTTTCTGGGGCTGCAAGTTTCTTCCCTCAGCAAAGGGTCCAACAGATGCCAGAGCTGGCACAAGGGGAGGACTGGGATGTGCTCTTAGGGTGCAGGTCCAACCAGGACTGTGGCAATCATGCCATGTACAGGTGTGGGGGCTTTGATACATACCCATTGAAGTAGTTAGCTACATATAACTTAAAAAAAAAAAAAAAGAGATCAAAGCTACTGTCTTTGGATGATGTTGTGCCACAGTGCTCACCAGGATTAACACCTAACAGACTAATTCCAAAGCTTCACAGGAGGAAGCAAGCATTAAGTCTTGGAGGTGATGTCTGCATTAGCTGATATTGTTACCAAAGTCAGAGTCTTTTAAAGCCACCTCTCAGTTCCCCTTCCAACCAGAAAAAAAAATCAGCNTACAGACCTCTGCAACACTAATGTATAGACTTATATGGTCATCAAAAATGTCTTGACTTGAAGATTCAATTCTTTAGAAGGTATGAAGAACATATATGTAGCATGTTTAGCAGTTTACACCACAGACTTTCACATTTGCAGACATGTCTAAGAACAGACGTTTTATTAAAATAGAGTAGCGGTTCCAACAGAGAATGATCAGAGCTGATATATACTGGAAGCAGAAAGACAGCTATGGGAAATACATCAAAACTGAGAGATACCAAAATAGAATAGGCAGTCCTTTACTCTGAACCAAGAAATAAAATAGCTGAGATATGTACTTTCCTAAATACTCGGGGGACAACATTTTTTTCTGCAAGAAGAAAAGACAGTAAAGCTGGTAGGATAATGGAAAGTTAGGAAAACTAGATGGCATACCACTGCATGCTGGGAAAGCACATAGCCATCAAGCCCATCTTTGTGTAGCTGCAGTATTTGAAGCATTGTATTCACTTGTGATGTGTTATTATAATGATAGCAATTTAAACAGTGGTAATACTTGGATAGTGTGTCCTACAATTAAGTAACTTCTGGTATTTTCTCATCACAAAAAAAGGGGGATGACTCAGTGATACATTTACTCCAGCGATGAAGCTCGCCTGAGAAGCTTCTGCCTCCCAGTTCTTTCTGCCCTGCTGCTCGTCACTCATGGCCCTCCCACACCCCTAGGTTCTGCTGTGCAGCTGTCTGGGGGCTTAAGAAGTTATCTGGGTTAAGGATCAACCATTTTTCCCTATATGAGAGGGCTTATTTGAGACACAGGTAATTTCAGAAGCAAATCTGCTCTCCCCATCTCTTTATGTGTTTATACTGGCTTGTCATAGTGTCTGAATGCCATCTCATTTGACAAGCCTTACATATGTTCCACCTTGCCAGGCTTAAGAGGTGGGACTCACCAGCCATTATATCTATTATAAGCAACTCCAATAATGTGTGGTGGTAATCCCCAGGTGGGGTGTGGCCACCCACACAGGATAGCCTGTGAAGCACCTGCACAATACAAACAATAAATACTAACAAAAATAACATAAGCTCTTACTCATCTTTGCCGCAAGAAAAGAGGAAGTTCTTTCAAGAGGCCAGCTTGTCAGCTTGAGGAAAAACAGCTCCCAGGGTTAGGGTATGGTACAGGTCAACTACCCTGATTTTGGGCTGCTGCTGAAGACAGTGGTTAATTTATCCAGCTGCCTTGCCCCTCCCTCCCCTCTTCTGTGCTTGCTCTTGTCTTTCACCACTATTGGTGCTGGTCTGACCACAGAGCTAAACTGACATAAAACCAACCCTACTAAATAAATAAGTGAATAGTTTTATCCTTGTTTGGCTTCCTAAACTGACTCCCCTCACCCACTTGATTCCTGCAGTGGGTCCCAGTTGTTGTGCAGTGTTTACCCCCACAATCATGACAGCAGTTCCCTATCTCAGATATCAGAAAGTATTGCCATGAGTCTAGAGGTGTGTAAATCAGGAATTATTGGTTTGTCTAGGTTTGCTAGGATTTGATCTGAGGGTAACTTCTTTAAAAGCAACTATGTGATACTGAGGAAGTGTTTTGCTGAATGACTTGGTACAGAGCTTCTAATGAGAGACAGGACAGAAACGGAATTCCTGTACGTTCAGAGAAACTTACTCAGCAATTTCTGCGTCAAGCCTGTACCTTCTGCTTGAGCATTTCCGCACTTGTTTTCAGCAGAACTCCAGTCCTGCAGATGAAGAATCTCTGCGTAAGTGTGATTTCCAGTGATTAATTGGCTTCACTGTTAAAAATTCATGCCTTACTTCCAGCCTGATTTTGATTAGTTCTGACTTCCAGCAAGTGGATTTTCTTGTACTGTTGGTCCCTTGACACTGTTGTCTGTTCTATGTAACTATGGAAACAGTGCACTAGAAAAAGCAGTTTTATAAAACTGTTATTTCACTATCAGTCTCAAATATTGCTGATAAGATACATTCCTGTGAATCTTCATATCGTCTCTTTCCTAGGGGCTCTAGGGAGAGGTGTCGAGGGAGACACCTTAGGGTACACCTACCATTTGTTGCTCTGAAAAGCTCATGCAGTCATACTGCCAAAAACCTGGAATGATTTTGTTTTTCTGACAACAGTATACTCAGCTGCATGTATTACGGATTTTTCTTTTTAGACATTATTTGATGTGCTAGACAATGGCCAGAGCTGGAAAAGAGACATCAAATGGTTGAGACCACTGGACAGGAGTGATGCCAGGATATCTATTGGATGGACAAATGATCTGTCTACCTCATCCGCAGACTTACAATCTGGGATGATTTTTCTACAGTTTGACTGGAAAGACCAGCATTTTTTATACTTCCTTTGCAGCTGGAAAATAAATAATCTGTTGGATCATCTGGGCATATGTCATCTAAGCAATTCCCTTACAAGGTCAATGTGGCTTCACTGCACGGTGAGAACAAAGAAAGGAGCCCAGGCTTGCATTGGTACCCATGCAAGCCACCCTGGTTGGTGGTAGTGGCTTCTCCATTAGAATCTCATCTATCATGAGAGCAACAGGGCATACCTATAGTGGCCTGTGAGGGAAGCTTTTTTCTCATGGCATTAAACTTCCATGCACAAAGCCCACTTTCTCAGCCTTAGAGTGCAAAAGACATGCATGACATTCAGTGAGAACCCCACAAGAAAACCAGAAAGAAATCCTGTAGAATGCATCTTTTTTTAGCTTTAGGTATCAATGAGACTTTGCAAATTATTTTGCCTTTAATATAATGCATATAAAACAGACACAGATCCCTATGTAGTCATATGATATCTAGTCATAATAATAAAGATCTAATACAATGTGTCCAAAATTTCCTAGGAAGGAAAATCACAGAATATCTAACGAACTTTTGTGTTAGTTATGAATTAGTTATGAAATAATCTGCACCATCTTAAAATAAAGTTGTGTGCTACAAGGCTTAGTAAGGGTTGCCACAGTTTTAAGACATTCCCAGTATTTAGTAACATGTAGAAAACAGCTGCTCCATTCAGCTGCATGCATGCATGTTCTCATAGCCAGCCACGCTGAGCCTCCTTTTGTGTGCTGCTCACTAGCAGCAGCAGCTGGGATGACAGTCCTTGCAGGTGTTAAGACAGTGAGCCAGTTTTCACTCCCTGAATTTTCCAAGCCATTAACCTCCAGCTGTCTTGACCTAGTGAGACCGTTCTACCACCCCAGAACCTCACCACAGTCACCCACAGGACAAGCCCTACTGATGGCTGACCATCAACATCACCCCCAAAGGGGTCTGAGGCTGCACAGTGCATGTGTTGCAACAGCAAGACAAATGCCCTCTGCAGCCCAGTCTTAGCAAGAAGGTTGAGTCCTGCCCTCTTCCCTTCCAGCTTTGCTCTCCTTACAGCAGTGGAGAAAATGATTCAATGAAGAAAGGGCTAAGCCCAAATCCAGTCATCTTCTTTTCACAGTGACTTCTGTAATCCTTCATCTTTACAGGCACCGTTTATAGTCCTTTGAGAACAGGGACTTGGGGAAGTACTCTGCACAGCCATAGTCATAGTATGTATGTATGGTCCGTGACAGAACTTAACTGACTACTTCAGGTATGCTGGCGGTACACGAATCCCACACAGCTGCTGACTTCTCCTCATAGGTGAAACACAGTGTGCTGACATGCTCTGTACACTGCTTTTTGGACTCCTCTTCTTATACACTGTTCTGAAAAGTCATGCTGCCAACATGCAGTGGACCATTTGTGAGTGGGGGTCAAAAAGGCCTGTCACTTGTGCACGAAAGAGACATGGCTCAAAATAAGATCTATCATACTGCTACACTGTAAGATCTGTTCAACTGAGGAAGATACGCTGCTTTAGACACAGGGCTATTTGCTTGACATTCATATTAATGTCTGCCTGAAATCCAAGCCTGGGATTGTAAATACTCAGCACATAAGACCCAACGGGCTGCACTGCAGAGAGGTAGCCAATGTCCTTGGAAGGCTGCTTACGTGTTTGAAAGGACCCTAACAACTGAAGAAAAGGAAACCTATCTTGCCCTGTCTTCAAGAAAGATCAAAAGGACACACTGGGGAATCACAGGGCAGTCAACCTCACTGAGGCTGGAGCCAGTCCTCTTGAAGCACTTTCTGGGCGCATGAAGGAGAAGAAGGAGTGACTGTGGACATTCAGCATGGACTGTCCAGGGGTAAATCATGCATGACCAGCTGGGTGTCTTCTGTGATAAAATGACTAGAACTGTGGATGAGGGATGAGTAGTGGATGTCATTTACCTCGACTTTAGCAATGCTTACAACACTATTTCCGCAATATTCTTGTATCCGAGTTGGGATATTACAGCCTGGGTGGGTAGACAACCAGATGGGTAAATACCTGTGTGGATGATAGGCCTCAGAGGCTGGTTGATAATGAGTCATACTCTGCTTTGATGCTGGTAACAAGTAGGGTCTACAGGGGTATGTACTGGGACCTGTCATGTTTAAGAACTGTATCACTGACAAGGTGGACAACATGATGGGGTGCAATTTCATCAAGTTAGCAGATAACACCAAGTTGCAAGGACCAGTTGATAATGCATGAGGGCATGGCTGCCACCAAGAGGGGACCTTGATAGGCAGGAGAAAAGGTCCAATAGGGCCCCCATGCATTTGGGGAAGGAGCAATGTGCCTGTCCCAGGCAGCCAGAGTCCTGGCAGCACTGCCAATGGGAATGGGATCAGCGCTGGGGAGAAGGTCCTGAGCCCTGGTAGGCAGTCAGCTCAGCAAGGACCAGCTGTGTATCTGATCAGCAGTGGGGGCCAGCACCACCTGCAGAGCTCAGCTTTGCAACAGAGATGGCTTTGAGGCACCTAACAGCACCCCAGCACCTACAGAGAGGGGATGGAGAGAGCAGGGACGGGCTCTTCACAGTGGTGCCTGGCAGGAGGGTGAGAATTAACAGGCATAAGCTGAAACTAAAGATGTTCAGGCTGGAGATAAGGAACAAATTTTCCCCCACAGGGACAGCCAGGCAGGCAGTGGAGCAGGTTTCCCAGAGAGATTGTGCCATCTCTGTCATTGGATGTTCTTGAACCCCAACTTTACAAAACCCTGAGTATCCTGGTCTGATCTTACAGATGACCCTGCTTTGGGCAGGAGGTTGGGCTAGTGTCCTCCCAGGGTCACTTCCAGCCTGAATGACTCTGTGAATGCTTTCATATTGAACAGTCTAAGACCTCTGTTTAAAAAAAAAATATTCTTGAGCCCAATAATCCTATAATACTTATAAGTCCTATAAGACTTTTCACCCTCTGTGGTTGTCTTTGCCAATGTACTGAGAGTGGCTTCACAACTGAAATATTCCTGCAGATTTATTGTGATAGAAGTGCCTTTGGGAGGTTTTTGGCTGTATTTCCTCCTGATTATTGGTTGCTAGACATTTAACTCTGCTGCAATGTCAGAAAAAGCCCCTCAGTCTTAGAGACCTTGATACCAATTCCTGTGGTGCTGTGTAGCATTCTGACCTTTCTGGTTATTTCTTGTGGTGACTGTTCTTTCAAAGATGTATCATGCATGCTTTAATATCATAGGTGGGGATTTCATAGATGGGGATTTCAGATTCACTGATTACTTTTCTTTTCTCTGTTTTGTCTGTCACATTGTCTAAAACCAGTCTTTTCCTGATTGAGACAATGCTGCCTCAATATCAAAGCAGCTCTCTGCTGGGCACATTGCCAAGACTAGCCAGAGTCCTGCTAACTCTTGATCAGTTTTCAGTGGGACTGCTCATGGATTGCAGTGCCATTCAGAATGAGAGAGATGCAATCTGCATCCACACAAACAGTATTCTATTAAAAATATGAATAGGCTTAACATATGCATACTAGTAAGAAAGAAGCCCATTACCTTTCATTAGTAATCCTCCCTCCTATTTCCGTTTCCTTGTAGTGTCACCTTTTAGATCACATCTGACCTAAACTGCAGACTCTTCAGGATGGGTTCTTTATTTTATTTGTTCATTTAAGTGACAATAATAAAATAATGCAGAACTAGTCACAAAGCCAGAGGTGGAGCTTCTTGTCACCAAGTTTCACATAGCTAAGCACTGAGTGGGAGTAGATTTTGGCAGGCCAAGGCAAAAAACAAGTTGGCTTGTCTTTGTCCTGCACTGTGATAAATCTTCCAGCCATGTAAAAGTGCTATCTTGAGACACAGGATCTCAAGACTGTTCCACGGATGTGAAAATTAGGTGAAGGGTGAGTGTACAGCATAAATCACTGGAGCTGAGTCAGTAACATGAAGTGTTTTGTAATATTAAAAATGTTTCTCTCTTCCAAACAGGTCCTACTGTGTAAGTACTTTTGTATGTAATCCTGAGTCTGACTCAGAAAAACCTGATTTGCTTTTAAGCACATTTGAAGCCAAGGCTCACTCTCTTATTTAGTGTATGAGCCCAGTGCAGCATAATGGTGTCCTGGTTTGCACTGGTATCTCCCAACTACCATAGTAAGTATGCCGCAGTGAGACTCTTAGGAAAAAAAGACAAGTTTCTTGATTAATGTAAGACTGGACAGAAAACAATGAAATATCACGTGAAGATCAGGGAATGGAGTCGCTGACTTATTTTTAAGGGTGATTTTTATCTTTGCCTTCTGTGATTTTACTGTCTCTAACATCAGCTGCAGTTGTGGACATAACCACCCACAGAAAATGACTGAAGAGTCTTTGCTGGTTTGATACTTTCCAGCAGAAACAAAGACTCTGTGTTCCCTGGCCAAAAGTCTATTGTTTGCTTGTAAATAAATTTTAGTTAAGAATAAAAAAAAAAAACAAGACGGCATGTAAATTGTATATAGTGAGTTAATATACAAAGCATACTTATATAATATAAAGGGGAGAGTGTAATTGTGTAGGAGGGTATCTAAATCTTGGGGACAACATAGCTGCCACAAATATCAAGTTATCTTAGAACTGTGAGTTGCTTCTTTGCTTCTGGCTGCTTGCCAAAAAATTTCTAAAGAGATTATTTTGTTGCTTTAACCTTGCCCTTGTAGCTTTTAGGAAAGTGTTGAACATCCCAAAAGACATTTTGCATGATACATATTTCAAGGGTGTACCAATCCACCCCAAAAGAACAGAAAGAGCCTGTCGGCTCACTTTAATACCTGCCTTCTTACCTTCTTACAGGACAAGCTTTAAGAAAAAAAATGATCAAGACTTGTTGCCTCAAGTAAAAGTTAAGTAGTTGATAATTACAGTGCAAATGAAGTTAAACGGACAGGAAAAAAACAAACAAAATACTTTCTTAAACTCTATTTGAAACTGTGCTGTTTCCCATTAATTTCAGTTCATGGCACATACTAACAAGGACATTTCCTTGGCTAAGTCTGGTGTTAATGAATAACCAAGGGATGCTTCTCAGCTTTCACAGCTGAGGGTCTCATTCCTAAAAAGACCACCACAGCCTCCAAATACTGCATTACAATACTGGACTCAGGCATGGGATGCAGCTTACTGAACACAGCCTGAAGTTCTTTTCATTTTCCTTCCAATCAAAATATCAAAGACCTGTTCTTTCTTCTTTAATTCACATTAGATAAACTTATAAGGGGTATGAACATATCAGAAACAGCTCTACATGGTGTTCTCCCTTGCTTCTCTCTGCTTAATTTATGAAAATACAAGTTAAGCATTGTTAGCTTTGCCTCTCTGTATAGAAATTTGATTTTTATGCTTTTTCTATTCAAGAGTTCTCTCCAAAAGTAATTCTCTGCTCTTGTCACCCTGCTCAGATGATGCTAGGGAGAATTGCTCACACTGAAACTTCAGCTGGACTTCTACTTAGGCCACACAACACACATAATGAAAACCTTTCCTTAAATTTCCAAAGTCATACAAAAGCTATAACCAATATCATATTGGTTACATGGGATTTCTGACAGTCTCGAAACTTCTGACAAATCCTGTGAGTGAGACACCAAGAGCATGACATGACATATCAACATTGCAGAAGGCAAACATGGCAAGAAGTCTTGTAAGTATGCACCTGTCCTCCCTGCAGTACTGATGGACACTCAATTACACTCTGGAGGTGTAATGTAACCTGTGTTACGCAAAGCACTTCTTGCATGACTGTATCATTCTTATGCCAGTACATTATAAATCATGCACTGTAAGAAGCTTTCTCATTCAAATAACTTACTAATTTTATAATTTTCTGTTGCTGTGTGGCCTTGCAGGGAAACTAAACATGACACATGAAAATGGATGGATGCCAGGCAACGGATGTCAGAATGGGTTTACTTGGCATGCCGTGCGGGTCCAGCCTTGGTAGCTTTCTGATCTTGAGGTTAGGGAAAGGGTGTTTGATTTTTAACCTCATTCCTTTATGGGCTTGGCTTTTTAGGCCTTCTTGAGGAAAAAAGGATGGTAGTATGAGTCGTTGTGAACTAAGCAGGCCCAGGACAGGAGTTAGGAGTATTAGCAGGAGTTACAGATGGAATATGCTAACTGAAGCTGCGCTGCTCTCTTCTGCTGACTTTCTGTCAACTGAAAAATGACCCCACTACTCAACTGGCAGTACAGGTGTCTCCAGGTGTTTAGAGGAAAAGGGCTTAGACAGTGCTACTCACACAGATCTGATGGAGCAGAAACAAGAGGACATCATGAAGGCACTTGAAACACAACTACGTAGAAATTACTTTCAGATTGATGGCACTCCCAGCACAAAAGCAAGCTAGGATGACATGTAGCAGAAACTGAATCATGTTGCCAGAATATCCCTGTGAAGCAGAAGCAAATGCTGCTTGTCACTACAAGCACAATCCAGTGGCACTGGGGACACCTGACAAACTGCAAAACCTTCTCCTGTCTATGGGTAGTGGTATGACAGGAATATTGTGACTTCCCAGCAGAAGAATATCGTAGTGATCCTCAAACTCATTTACCTCAGGATACCCACAGTCCCTTTAGTAACCTTCACACAACTGCTGCCATATGTGAACTTTCTGCTACTGCTACAGCTTTCAAAGCTATGTTTCTTCCTCTTTTTCCATGAGTCGCATAGACTACACAAAGATGACAGCCTGTTGGGACAGATTCTGTGTATAAGCTGTTCCAACTATATTGACCACCAGCTTTTGCACCAATATTGGTAATAGCTATCTTTTCCCTCTTTTTCATGTCTCCAGCAGTTAACATTAAGCGTAAATGTTTCAACAGGAAGTCGAGCAATGTAATTTTTCTTAATTTCTGCAGTATAAAAAACCTGCCCTGATGTACTGCAGTCAAGATGGGAAGGGAGAGTTCCAGCACAGAACGGTAAATGGCCCAGAAGGTCTCAGTATACCAAATCATTTGCCTGAATACAGTCATAAGCAGAAACCTGACTTAATAATATTTTGCAATGCTTATGGCATTTTTGATGCATGATCCTGAAAGTACTTAGTGTTGAAATAATTTTCTGAAGATCAGGCTTGGAGCTAGTGATAAGAATTGGCATCAGAAGTGAGAAGACAGCACTTAACAGATAAAGCACACTGCACGTTTTTTAGTTTTATCTCTGATTCTTGAGCAAATAACATCTTTAAAATTGCTAGTCCCCCAGAGTACATTAGACAGTGTGCATTGATAAAAGCTTGTGGCTTCCGACAGTAACATACATGTCAGAAGATCTGGACCTTTTCCTCAAATCAATCTATCCTGGCTATGAAGTACCTGTAAAATCTATTTTCTGTATGTTATTTTCTTTTTTTTTTCCTTAAACAAATCAAACCCTTGTCATTAGATTTTGCAGACCAACAAAGAGAGAATTCACTGGTGTTTACAGACATTTGCTAAAGATCACGATTTGGAAAATATTTTACTCAACGACATTTACAGTTTCAGTGATACTACACTTCAGTAAACACTGGAGGGCGGTTTTTCAGTAGTTAATCTTTTACAGCACTTTAATATCAGCCCAAAACAAAGCCTCCCTCTGTGCTCCATCAGGTGTGGAACATGAAACCAAACAGATGACTAACTAAAGTTTGAAGAAAGTTAGAATAAAAATGCCTGGAGACTCACAGTTGTTTTGAAACATGAGATGTAGCTTCCTAGATTAAATCACTATTACAACCAGCCTGGTCCCACACCTCCTCCAGCGGTTATCAACATTCAATGCTTCTGAGAAGAGAATAAACAGATAATACCTGATTGGTGTGGAAACACCAAATGAAAGGTGAAAGGTGAAGGGAAGAGGAATAGTTTGTCATCACTGGTGTACGTGAGGCTTTCTGACCAAAATGCTGCCTTTCACCACCACCAGCTGTTGGAGGGATAGTTATCAAAGTGCAGCAGAAATAGCAGCAGCACAGTCCTAAGGCAGACAGCTTGACATGGGCATCTCCTGAGCTTGGGTAAGTTCTGATCCTGATCATTATGTCAGTGCTTCTGCCTAGTTAGAAGAACTGAGCTCTCCTCTGAGCCACCACTGCTACTGTAAAGCCTTGAAACGTTTAATTGCAGAGCTCTACTTACTACAGCTCCATAAAAATCACATCTTGCAGGGCTTATTCTTTAAGGGCCCTTCCCTATACCAGACATCACAGTTCTTGAGTGCTCTCCAAATACCCATTACTGTGTTATCTGATGTATTAAGTCATAGGCCTTGCAAAAAGCTGCATTTGTTTTGGTTTATAATGTCCAAGAAGCTGTCAACACCTTATCATTCTGAAAGTGTTCAGTGTACAGTTAAGCCTATAAAAAAGGAATTCACCACCAGCTGTTAGTCCTGAGATCATGATGTCACTCCCTGCTCACTGTGCACAGTGGTACGGACTGGGACACTGTCGTGGTTTAGCCCCAGTCAGCAACTAAGCACCACGCAGCCGCTCGCTTACTCTACCCACCCCTGTGGGATGGGGGAGAGAATCAGAAGAGCAAAAGCAAAGAAACTCATGGATTGAGATAAGAACAGTCTGATAATTAAAATAAAATATTAATAATAGTAATATTATTATAGTAACATAACGTTATAATTATGATTGTGATATATAATAATAATGTAATCTATAATATTATAGTAATATTATATTAATAATAATTATAATATAATGA
>VZTV01037793.1:162-11484 GCA_013400875.1 Anhinga rufa
GTTTTTTCCTTCCACCAGCCCACCTGGAATGACTTTAGCTTTCAGCTTTACCTCAGGCTGTACCCAGGTTAGCTTCTAGTGACTTATGACTCCATCAATCTGCACAGATATGTGCTGTACTCCTTCAAGGGAAGTAGTTCATCTTCTATATGACTGCATCTCCACCTCTTCCAAAGTTCAAAGAACCCAGGACAATTGCTTATTCGAACGGGCTTCCAGTGAGTATAGAAGATGTTCTCCCTGCCTTCCTGTGTGAATCAGGACTTTCTGGTGAACTTTGATAAAGTCAAAAACTTTCAGAGTAATCCATCCCCTGTTGAACTAGAAAGACATGTGATGACGGTGATGAAATATCAGGTGAGATTGCTCAGTATGTTTTAAGGAGCTTTGAACTGGAAATGGATCAATTTAGAGCTCTTTTCTGAAGTCAGAGGAGCACATTTTTTACGATCCATTTCCCATGAACTAACAACTGTTCCCTATCCAGCAGACAGTTTACTTGTAGCTATTTTGACTTGCATTATTCCACTTAATGAAGATAAACATAAGTCAGACACAGGAAAGCCACAGAATGAGTATGAATGGGAAGTGTTCCAAGTATGCAGCATTTACTAGACAAAATTGGCCAGTAATTCTTTTTGCTTTTCACTGAGGATAAAAATCCCTGAAAGATAATCATCATCATTGTTTGAACTAATATAGCATTTTTATCCAGCGATCTGAGAACACTTCCCAAACATTAACTGGACTAAGAACAGTCTTGAGATTAGATTAATATTATTTAAAATACCTGTTTTACAGACAGACAAACTCACAGGTCACCTAGAGGCACCGTGACTTCCCACGGGTCACAGAGTCAGAAGAGTACAGAAGATTTCTGACTACCATTTCTATGATTTCGGTGACATTGCAAAGGATGCTTAATATTGCTTATTCGAGTTGCTTAAATTATTCATATTACAGCAACTTTTGGCATGAATATTTTTTCTGCTTACGTGCAGCATTTTTTAAAATTGATTCTTTTTTAGTAATTATTTGCATGGCTGTACACCGGCACATTTCATCCTATAAACTGTTCTTGTTTTTAATGCTCAGGATAGTTAACTGGCAGATGATTAGTAACCTAGATCACATTTTATTTTTTCTTCCTCTTGATTGGATTACTATAACTGCTTTTGAGCCAGAGAAGAAAGAACATCAAATACTCAGTTCATGCAAGACTACCTTGGTGGGAATATAGCCATTTCCCTGGTAGGAATATCTATTCTCCAAACCTCTATCTGAGCAAAAAACTACTTCTACTTGCCTGTATGTTTCCATAAAGCAAATAGTAGGATGGCATGAGAATGGGTGAAACAAATGTTTAGACTGAAGATGGGTGCTCACAGATGCTGTAGTTCACCCAGTTCCAGTGATTGTACAATTAATAGGTGATGGTGAACGGACTTAAGTAGAGTAATGCACTGGAAACAAATCAGTGCACCACAGTTCCTCACACTTTTACAATATGCTGCTGTCTTCAGTCATCAGATGATGACTTAGGGCAATTTTGTTTCTTTATTTGTAGATCCATGGTTTTCAAGTTAACTAGTCTTCTCCTGCTCGTGTTCCACTAATGACAGTAAGTAGACTGTGATGTTCACACTGAAATCATTTGCCCAGACAGGCTAAATAGATCATGCCCTTCCATGCCCTATACCCTACAAACAGCACCATATGGTTAATTTTTAAGCCAACTGATCAAGTGTTTAATAAAGCAGAGGCTGGGGGGATGAGCAGGGGAAACGTCGTCCATAGAAGTAATTGCTCTGGTGGGCTTCATCTCTTAACCCTTTGTAGTGTGGCAGGAACAAATCCATGAAATTGAGCTTTGACTAATCAGACAAGAGGGGGACATAAAGGTAGGCATCATCTTGTGGGCCAAATGCATCGAAAATGTTATTTAGGTGTTACACTGGGATAATTATTGATTTATAGATACAGTGGGTAGAACACTGATCTGGAGATTAGGGTCTCCAGGTTTTATTCTTGATCCTGTCATATTTTGCTGCCTGACCTTGAACACTTCACTTTCCCCTTCTATTTTATCCACACATCTTTGGGCTAACGTGCCTGCAGAACATAAGCATGTTGATCAGGGAGTCCTTCCAAAAATATATTTGCAGATTCTACCTCCGCAATTTATATGAACCTTGACCTGAATGGGGACAAGCAGGTTCTTTGATTTGCAGCAGCACACATGTTGACATAAAACTGGAATCATTTAATGGGGCAGGTCTCAGTGTTTTAATTAGATAGCTCAAACTACCTCTTTATTCTTTCACATAAAGTTAGATTTGAAGCAGATGATCAAAATTTATTTATGCATGCATTCAAACAAGACAACGTTGTAACTGAGAAAGCTTAAAGTTTTGTGTTTAAAAAAAACAATGCTATTTGGGAAATGAAGTCATCTGCAGAAAAAATACCAACACAACAACAAAGCAGCCTTCCAGTTTCTGTGTTTTTGGGTTACAGCATGCCATCTTTAGTATTTATTTCCCTAAGAGCTTGGCTTTTTTTAACAGATGTATACTCCTTTCATTGGTGTTTATTTAAAATCCTGCCAATATATCTGAAATCTGCACATACTGAATGTTGATGCACCACCTTGCCTAATTGACTTAGCTGGAAAATAAACAGTGAAAGGCTATTTTAGCAGCAAACTGGTTGATACAGCTACTCATTCCCTACCTTTATCTATGTACCACACAAGCAGACAAGTACTAGCACCCGATAGCATGGACACAAGGTTGCTACACACGTTTTCTGCAGTCTTTAGTATTTTAGGGACAAACTTGATATTGGTGTCACTGTCATTCTCTGAATCAGAAGAATAACATTTTTATCTCTGCTGCCCTAAAACCTTGATAACACCCATAAGATGTCATCAGAACCATGAGAGCTTATTAAAAGTTATTATTTTAAAAACAATAGGTTCCTGAATATTCACAGGGAATAAGGATTATAAGGCTATTCACGCAATGTGAATAATTTGCTGCTAATAATATTGACACTCAATCTGTCTGCAAAATGTCTCTGTTAGCAGGAAACAATCACGCTGGGAGGTGTTAGGAAGACTTTGCAGTGGAGTGGCAGAGTGCACCAATTAAAAACTGATTGGAAAATGTATTTGAAGTTTGAACAAAAAATTTTCTGCCTTTTAAATATGAAATATTAGGAATTAATTAGTAATGCATTATTACAGAGAAAAATGTCTTTCTGCTAGTTTTGCTGCTTTTTTTTTTTTTTTTAATAAAAACCAAAAAAATGTGTTTGCTTACCGAAAGAAACCCCACTTGGAATATATTGGCAAAAGAGGCAGAGAAATAAAGCACTCCCACAAAAAAAAAGAAGTAAATTTTTGACCATGCACTGATACTGATCACTGGATTGGGACATGAAGAAGCTGGATGCAGTTTGGTAGGAAGAATTGAGGAGACAGAGCTTTAGCAGAAAGGCATAACAGGGCCTTAATGAAATTGGTATTTCAGTTTCATGTAGGATATGGTCTTTTCACACAAATCTTAGTTCTGACATGATCTTTTGGTCAACTTTTCACCAAATAAAATGATTATTCCTGGGAAAATATTTAGCAGATGAAAATGGCCATTGTCATTTGAGTTCGGTTAGGAACTGATACATCTTTTTGAATGAATACTTTGGGGGTTTTGCATTAAAGATTTTCTATCACATATTTCAGAAGTTAATATTTATTTTTGTTAATTTAGCACAAAGGTTACTTCTCTGAAGCTGTTTTTGAACTCTTATCCATCATACCATGGTTTTAAATGACTACAGATTTTTGCCATTGATATAAAAGTGTCTTAGTGTATTTATGCTACACATGTCCTTTATTAGAACAGGATTTTTATACCATATCATTAAAAAGGAATATAAAATAATACAGTGACAAAATATGGATTTTTCATATGTCTTTGCTCAGGAGGAATTTTTAACATTAAAAGAGTAAATCAATAATAAAATGCAGTAAAGAACCATGGGATTATACTTGATATGAAAGATCCTTATTATGTTAGAACATTTAGCCTATTTTAAACAAAAAAAGTTTTCTGTGTGTTATTGATTATGGCTCTGAATTTTTTGGTAATAATTTTCTTTTGTTTTTATTTTTTATTAACTTTCCCTGATAAAAAAATAATTTTTAAACTAGTCATTAGGTGTACAGACAATTTAGTTTGGTTTGGCATATTCTGTATTTGCTTACTATCGGCTTGCTCACAGATACCATATACTGTTCCTGGTGTACTCTTACCTTACCTTAGTCAGCGAATTAGGAGATTTTTAATGGTCATTCATGTTAGATATGCTGAGACAACATGCATTGTCAGACAAAATAAAATCCATGTCCTAGAGCATAATATCTAAGTCACACTGACATTAGCTACTCAAATAGTTAGACTTGTGTGCATTATATACAAGTTAAATAAAAAAGGAAGAATGAGAAGAAAAGGAATAATTTTGTACTCTCAGTATCATTTTTCTAGAGCTAAGAATTGAGACAGAAGAGTCAAGGCCCAGAAAGCTCTCTTAATTGTAAGCTAAAAGGCAGGAAACTCTTGGGTTGAGCTAACAAGAGGAATAGAAAGCTTTGCTGAACAGAATGACACTCCTGAATAGCTTAAATTTACGATCATCACATGTGTAAATCTCCCATTGATTCTGAGCTGAAATGACTTCAGAGCCACCTCCTCCGAGCTGAATGGTGGCTCTGAAGATATACCTGTGTTTGAAACTTGCTTTGAACACATGGGCATGTTGCAGCCAGATAGGAGAAAATTGGATTCCATCAGGAAATGACCAGTGCAAGAGGAGGTTATGAGTTTATTAACCTGATGAATAAAAAAAGTAAATATTTGGTGTAAAATCTGTCAGAGATTACACTTGTAAAACTTCTAATTCAGCTATTTCCTCTTATAGCTGTCAAAATATGTCTGGGATAAGCTAATACAACATTACACATTTCAGAAGCTTTTGCTCTAACCTGACGTTCAATAATATTTTCTAGCAAGTTTTTCCCTTCCTCACCAACTTGTCCTATCAACAGCCTACCTTTTTGTCTGCAGGCTGGCTTCTCAACTGTTTATTTCCATAGCTATAATCTTTGCTCTGTGTTTTCAGAAAGCTTTCAAAATACTTAAAACCAGTTCTCAAAACAATAGCAACCTGATGGGCTGAATGCCACGTGGATAATTACTGATGGACTTAAGGAGTGAGTTTTGGTCATGGACTGGGGTCTCGCTGGCATCTCTGCAGCCTGTCTCTGCTGTTTAATAGCATTTCTGGAGAAGGCTGGAAAGAGAATTGTGGCCCTGATACAAATTTCAACTGAAGGAGGCAATAGGTAGAAAAGTAGAGCAAAGGAGCACCAGATAACAGTTGCCCCCCACCTTTGCTACCATCACATGAGTCGAATGACAACATTTTACTATGAAAATTGAAGAAATTGGACAACCTTTGCCTGAAAAATTTTCATCACTGAGGAAGAAAAAAATAGTGTTGGAGAAGATTTTTTATTTAAAACCAAGTGCATCATATTAAATGTTTCTGTAGTCTCTCCATTTCTCTCGCTTTTTGCCCTCTAGACGAAGAAGGATTTATCTCGTACATTGCAAAAAAAGTCACCTCTCTGTAACCTACAGTTCATTCAATCAAGGCTTAGCGTAAATAATCAGTATGGAAAACACCAATCGGCTTTGAAGAGCCCCTGGATTTAGGAGGAATACACTGCTCATGTCTGTGGAACTCCTCTGGGAAGCAAAGAAAGGAGAATGTGTCTTGATTTACACTGCCCTATTTCTCGGATCTGCCAGCCTCTCTGCTCTGTCCACTTCAGTACCGTCAGATGCTGTGAGACAAGCATATGGTGTTTACTTCTCTGACTGACATCTCTCTGGTTTTCCTCACTCCTCGAGAGAGTCCTCTCTTGCCAAGTCAATTTGCAAGGGCTTGGATGTAGCCATGGCCCTCTGGTCGGGATCCAAACTATTCCTCATTTTCCCTTGGCAAATGTCAGTAGAGGACAATCTCCCTCCTCCCTACAAAATCAGTGTTTCATGGAGGGAAACTCAAATGCAAAGAACAACCTGACCCTGTGTGTCCTTCTGTGCCTCATTCATTTAGGGCCATATGAAGATGCCACCTGGAGACTGCAGCAGCTCCCTGTGCTGCCCCTGTAAGTGTGGAGCCTCGGGGCTGGAGGGGAGCAGAGCAGCCTGGGTCCCAAGTGAGGGACCGCTAGGGAAGCCTTGCCAAAGGGCTGTGGACAGCCACTGGCACTGCTGCTGCAGCTGATGAAGACTGAAATGAAGAAGAGGTGCCAAGCAAAGGATTTGCATTTGCTCTAGGTTGTGAAGCTTAAATGGAACTTGGCTTGGGAGTGGTTTTAATATCCCAGGGTGTCCCCCTCCCCACTTAGAAACACAAGCTGGACATGTTTTGGGATGAAAATTTTAAAAAAATAAATTAACTCCAGCCTCTTTTAAGATTGACTTCTTGTGCTTTATTTTTCTTTTCCTCATTCTATCTCCTTCTTCCTTCCCTCCCTGCCTCCCTCCCTCCCTGCCACCAACACTTTGATCTGGTGGCAATGGCATCTTTATCACTCTTATCAGGTCCCATGTTCTTGGCTGTCCTTTTGAAGTGTGATTTCCTGCATCTCGTGGTCAAGAAAGGATACTGGGCACTGCAGGTTTCCTGTCGCTTTTCCTCTGTATCTACAAGTTTGCTTTGCTTTCCTTCCTGTTTTTCTGTTTCACTTGTTTGTGCTTCCCTTTGCTGTCCAAACCTGCCTCTCTCCCTCAGACAGGTTCTCCCCACCCATAGATCATTATCACTCATCTATTTTTTCTTCTCCAGCATCTCAGAGTGATCTTTCCCTTTCCCTATTGTGCCTTATCCTTTCTATCCTTCCTTCCTTCTTCTTTCATCTGTTTCTTAAGCTTTTTTTTCAACTCTTTGATTTTGACTCATGCTTTCTGATCTTCCTAAGATGTTCTTTAGACTTGTCTTAGACCCTTGACTAAACTGGAGAAAAGTCTGAAAATGAACCAGATGTTCCTTTGGGATTTTGTCCAAAGCATACTAGAGTCAGAAGCAACACTAATTGACTCAATGGGATTTAGGGCAAACTCCCTGTTCTTGCATCTCCTGAATATTCGCTAGTCTTTCCAGCTCTCTTCTGATGGCAGTTTGCAATCTTTGACATGTTATTAGTTTGAAGGAAGATCTTCATAGAAAGATTATATTTTTTTTTTTTATTAGGAAAAAGAAGGCTCTGAAGAGATATTTAGCTTTCACAACCAGTAAATGCAATTCCGTATTTCACTACAGGCTCCAAATCTGTGTTGGGATTTTCCAAATCTATGATGTATGAAATAATTCAGATGGTAAAACATTATTCAGGGGCTTCCCAATTATTCCCACAATACCTGTTTGGGAGACTGAAGAGCGCTGAGGCTGTTTTCTCTGATTTTAAGCAGGTTTTTACTTTCCACAGGGAGGTGGTGGTTCAGTTAAAAAACCCCACAGCCCTGAGTTTAGTCTTTCTCATGTACCAGTGCTATCTGAGTGCATCCAGGCACAGGAGGAGTGAGGAAAACTTAATTTCAGCGACAATACTGATATTTGGCAAACGAGTGGTTTTACGGTGCTTCATGCAGCTCTGTTATTTATTTATTTATTCTTACAGATAAAGCACAGTGACTTAATGGGTGAGCTGGGCTATCACATTAACTTCTGTATCCAGCTGGGCACAGATTTGCATCCTGCTGCCACTGGGCAGGGTAGGATCTAAGCTTGCTTGCTGAGTACAGTGTAGCTCTCACACCCAGCTGAGCTGTAGCTTACCAGGGGATACTTCCCCTCTTGGAGATACAAATGGCAGCTGCTTTAGGCAATAGGAGAAGGCCTTGGCATATCCCTGCTCTGTCAGGGAACATACTCTACTTTGCTCTCACCAGATGCTCATGGTGCATTATCATCCTGTTTTCACTCTAGGAATCATTGGCTGAAAAAGCACGAGTAAGGCTGGGGGTGAAGTGAATACATATTTTGTAACATGAGTTTACTGCAGCCTTTAAAATCTGATCTGAATCAATATCCTCCTATCCTAAGAAGACTTTCTTCTGAACTTTCTGTGTTATTTCATTCCAATAAACCGACATGCTTAATATCATGAATATATCAAGTCTCTGCTTTGCCCTGATCTTTAGAAAGAAAAAAAAAAAGGATGAAAAAAAGAGTCAATAATTCTGGAAAGTTTTTTTCTCCTTCATTTACTTATTTTTAAACTATAGAAAAACAAGTGCAAGAACAAGAGGAAAAATAAAAAAGAAAATAAAAAAAAAGTAACAAATAAAATAGAATCAAAACTTCTGATTTCAGCTTAAATGTCTTCCCTCTTTTGACAGTTAGCAGAGCCCATGAAGAGTTATTCTGGAAGATAACACAGTCAGCATGGAGGAAAGCTGAAAAACTCTCTTTTAAATAGGAGGGAAGATTGCTGGGTGTTTTCAGGCGGTGAGTCTCTTCTGTTGTTGTTGTAGCTGTGTAGCAGCGCAAGACAAAAGGGGACATTGCAGCTTTCGAGCTTTCAGGACTGGGGGCTGAGGAGGAAAGGAGAGAAGAGCATGATTGATGGAGTTCTGGTTGGCTTATAAAGGGCAGCCGGGAGTGCAGGGAAATAATCAGGGAAAAGGGCGTCCCGTACTGGCTCTCTCAGAGGGGAGAAATGAATCCTGCACCTCTGCATTATTAAGTTGTCAGGCGGGCTGATGATGAAAATCTGAAGGTCAGGCATAACAAGAAGCACCTTATGGGGGGATCATGACCTTTCTGGAAGTGCTACACTCATGTTTATCTGCACCTAACCCTTATCCACAATTCTTCATTTGATAAGAACACTGGGAGAAGGGACGGGGAAGGGGGGAGGGAGAGGGAAGTCCTCATCATATGTATAAGCAGTGTGTGAAATTAGGCTTCCTGTGAAACTGATTGTGGATGCTCAATTCACAGTGAAAGATAATAAACCAAAAGGACACACGAGGGATGCAGGCAGAAATTGTTCACTACAGTGGAACTCAATAAAGGGAACAAGAGCTTTCCTAAATGACAAATTTGGTACAGCGGTGCTAAAATCAGGATTCTCCCTGGCACCACTGCAGCAATTTGCTCTCAGCTCTACCACTTTTTATTTACTTTGGAAGTCCTAATAATGTTAGAGAGTGGCTTTTTCATCTATTTATTTATTTATTTCTCCCAAGCAATGTTTATTCTTTAACTGCTTACTTTAAACCAAAGAGTCAAGGTGAAGGACAATGAAATGTTAGATTCCAATTGATTTTTCCTCTTTAGTTTCCATATCAGAAATGAGTATAAATATAAATATATTCCAGGGTTAGACGCCTGTCTTATGCGTGCCTTATTGACTGCTTTAATAAATGTCATGACCCCTTCTGCACGCATGTGCACACACAAACTCACACATGCTTGCAATCAAATGGGTAGAGGCATTGCTTGGATATAAATGCAGTAATGATGGCAATCACACAGAAAATATTCCAAACCTACATCTGCTTTTAGAATGTGCTAATAAGCTTTTTATTTCACCTGAATTTACAGCATCTTGATTTTGCTTTTCAAATCCATGACGTATTTAAAACATGACAAAGTACACTTGTGGAAAAGCGAAGTCAAACAAGACTTCATAATTATTGCAATATATTCACTTTTCATGCATAATCCTTTAAATTAGCGATACAATATATCACCTCTACTGCCACTAGAGGCTAATGCACCTCTATTGAAAGCTATGTTAAGGAAAATTATGTCCTATCTTGAAAAGGCACATAACCTTCCAAAATATTAAATTACAGTAGGTTCCGATCCTGTAATTCTTGCATACTCAAGTAGCCTCATTAGCCTTGATTTTCTTACATCAGTGGACAATAACCTATTAACTTTAATGGATTTACTAATACACACTGATGTGAGATCAGAATCAGTACCTTTGGGACACCTTATTTAAGGATTACCAGACCAGCAGGAAAAGAAATATAATATACAAACTAATGAATACGTTTATTAGATGAATAGTATGATACTGGAACCCATCAACTGCCTTTAAAATGACTCTTTAATGAAGAGGTGACACTGAAAAATACTACGTTGTCGATACAGCACATAATGAACCTTCTGTATCACATAAAAATGAAAGAAAGGCTTTCTATTTCTATTGTTTAAGTGATCCAATTTATCTAATTTCACTCTCCTGGCCTCCCATGTGCTTCCTATCGCTGTGGTTTACAGACCACTTTTGGTATCCTATTAAAAAGCAACAACTAATAACGCCTGTGTATTGTGCAGTGACTTTAATCTTCAAATCTGGTCCTGATCCATGGTGGAGGTTGATACAACTTATTGCTGAGGAAACTAGGGCGTGGGAAAAGCAGTGACTTGTCCAGAGTCACTGAGAAGACTAATGACAGACCCTAGGTCATCTGGAATTAAATCTGGTGGCCTCCTCATTTCTAACTTTTTCTTCTTTAGGTAAACCAGTACTCTTTTAAATGGGTGGAGCTGAACCATGATTTGGGTTTCAATCTAGGCTTTGGGACTGATTTAGTGGAGTAGTCGTATGCCCTTGCAGAAGTCAGCAGAAATCCTTGTGGAACAAACATTTATTTAGGGTGAACAAGGGCTGCAGAAGGCAGGTTGCATCTTAGCTCCATTGCAAATCCCTTTTGACTAGCAATATTTGCAGTAGGTTTTGAATGTGAAAGCCCATGGGGGTGTAAAAATATACTTTGAAGGTCATTGTGCGGGGAGATTTGCCTCCAAGCAACCAAGCCTATGAACCACTCCAGTTTTTCTACACAATGGCGAACCTCTCGGAATTTCAAGGAAAGCGGGAATTGCTAGCAGATTGGCCTTTTCAGATTACTTGGCCATTCCCAAAACTTTGCCTTCATAACCAAGCGTCTAACATCCACTGTGATGTGATCATCATGGGAAAATAAATTTATCTTGGCTCATGTGTATTTGCTCAATAGTGTACTTGTTTTAAGTCCCTTTTGGCTAACCACCCCCCATTTCCATGAAACATAAGCATCTGTGAGACTTGTGAGAGATTTTATTATCTTTTGAGACTTTTTTCCTCCTCCTCCTGTCATCAAAATTGAAACTGGCTGATAGATGAGACAGAGAGGCATGATCTCATAACATGGTTTGTTAGAAATGGAAGCTGGAAGTAGTTTGAGGAAG
>VZTV01037794.1:260-20066 GCA_013400875.1 Anhinga rufa
CACTTGAAAAGCTTTTTCTTGCATATGGAATTGTAGTCACAGTATTTTTGGATTACATTATGATACCTACTGTATATCTTGGATTAGAATGAAGATTTGTGCATCTGTATTTGCAATACTTCTGGTTTTTATTTGTATGTTTATCTAGTCAGATTTAAAGAATTTCCAGTAGCGTTAGGTTTTATATAAATCAAGATTTAGCAGTGTGCTGACTTTTGCTGGTGTAAAAGTAAACAGCTACCATGTCTTATGTATGAATAACTCCTGCAGTTTACTGCTTTCCAAAATGGTCGGGTTATGGAGGCTATATGAAACCACTTGACTTCGTATTTGAGTAAGATTTTTGTTTTTAAGATATGGAGGTTCTTCTGTTAGCATTTCTATAGATGGCATCGAGACGGCAGAATGCCATCACATGCCGTCCTTCTCTGTTAATACTTTTAGGACTAGCTGCTATACAGGTGTAATAGCTTACAGCGTATGTCATACAGTGTACCGGTCCTTCAATTTTCCTCACCCAGAGGGCATCACCTTAAATAGCAACCTTTCTTACCTAACATGTCAAGATTGAGAAACTCGCTGCATATCACAATTACAGTTCAGACATGGAATTGAATTGCTGTCCTTGAAAACAGCAGGCATCTTGTTACCTCTTAAGTAGCAAATCTTAGCATGACCTTTGGATTGAGAGAAGTGTAACCGTTCTTGGCTGACATAGTAGCTCAACAAATAGATGTATTGTTTTGCTTGACTCCTGAAGTTGATAGTTGAAAATCTGTCAACCTTTGTGTCCAGTCCTGGATTTTTTTATAAATATCTGTGCCTACAATGAATTGTAAACTTTAAGACTTTAGTTGTAACCTTTCCTTTTCTTTATTGAAAGAAGTCACAAACTCAAAGAGTAACAAATAGGTAATGGATTAAATTTGTTTGAAATTCAACAAAATAAAAATTAGCTTTTTTTCCCCCCCCTCTCTCTTTTTTTCGTAGAAAAGTATACCACAGCTCTACTTTCAAGGAATCTGCAAATGATATTTACCATGTTGAATATGATAGCAAAATATGGAGTGCTTTTTCTTATAAGAGAGATCCTTCTCATTTATTGTGCATCTAGTATGGAGGCAAGAATATTTCTTTTCCTCCAGCATGAATCTAACCATCTTTAGATCAATTTCCCACTCAGTCACAGTTTATGTAAGATTGAAATACATACCAGTGATTGCATTTATTAGTCTTTTCTAAATAGCATGTTCTTCAGTAGAGAGTATTAGTTCACCTGGATTTTATGGGTAAAGAGGCATGTATTTTAGAAAAGTAGATGTGCTAAAAATAGCTCACTGTCATATAGTCCTCTATTTTGCTTCTTTTCCTATAAATTATATTGGGAAATCCTCTGACATGTTTGGCTCTCTCTTAGCTTTAGAAAACTTTTAACTCTATCATGAAGGAAACAACACACAGTCCCCCTAGGCTTGGAACAGTAGTAAATATGTGTCTGTGAGAATTAATAATATTTGAAATCCACAGTGTACTTTCACACTTCTGAATTTAGGGGTAGATTAACCTTTGCACTATTACTGGAAGGCAATTATGTTTGTTCTTTTCTGTTAGTAAAATGGAGGGGAAAAATATTTTTGTGTGTGTATGTGTATGAGAGAGAGAGAGAGGTGTCGAATGACTTCTTTAAGACCAAACAAAGAGTATCAGATCTGACACTGCAAATTAAATGTCCTATGTGTACAGCCCAGGGCTTTGATTACTAGAAAGGGCTTCTCCCCCTGCTGTCACCCCACTCCCCATTATATAGTAAACCAGTATGTCATTAGTTTAAATATAAACTGGATATATATAATGATTTTAATTTAGAGTCCTTTTTCCTCTCTGACATAGTGAAACATAACTGTACTGAGGCAGAAAATCCAAAGAAAGAGATACCAGAAATGACCCTGCAAAAAATGTTTTGTTGCCAGAGGCCACATATTCTTGCGGTGAACCCTCTGTGGTCAGTGAAGGAAATGAGGCACATCCTCTCCTATGTCAGATTCTGAGGGCAACTCAATGGATATATGAAACAAGTGCCAGAGCAGTGGAATAACTCATGCAGACAAAGGCCAGCTTGCACATTGGAGGTCTCTATCAGTGCAAGGCTCTCTGGGATGTTGTCTGACGATTTAATTGTACCTTTGAATACTGTGACATGTGAACAAGCTATTGCATGTCAGCTGCTCTACAGAAACTGTTTATGAATGTGCTCTCAGCATGAATGCAAGGTGAACTAAGGTTGCAACAAAAGAGGTGTAAGGTGTGCATATTAACTTTAGTTTGGGATGCCACAGAGTAGGAGAATAAACATGGACAACTTGCTGAGGAGCAATTGGTGGACAGTATCATATTAATATGTTGTATCTTGTTTGTATAAAAACAATCATGAACGAAACATATCTTTCTCTTAGATGCTTGCAAAAGCAATTAGGACTTCTGAACATAAATAGAAAGCACTATCTGATCAATTTTTATCGCTTGAAGCAGAAAGGTATTTTGTTCTTGTTTGCTCAATCACAGGAAAAGCTTGGAAAAGGACCATTTTAGTGCTCTTGGCATTAGAAGTTAGAAATTCTGGGTTGAACTAGAACAGAGGGAGAAAAGGAGAGAACTCTGTACCCTTTTTCAGAATGGAAGGGACGTGGGTTAGGATTTAGGAGGAAGAATATAAGGTTTTTGATTTAGGAATTAAGCTGCACTTGTCAATCCATTCTTGATGCGTCTCAGACTCATTGTAATGCAATAAAATATTAACTGCTTTTACTGCTATATGTAAAGCAAAGGAATAATCCCTGACTCTACAGAAGTTGAATGCCAATATTCTGTAACTTCCCAAAAGGCAGAAAAAGCAAAACAACCCATAAAACATGAAATTGAAGGTTCCATGATACCTAGGTTTTCCATTATTTGAATTTGTGATAGTATAAATATCAAAAACACAGTATAAATTTGCATATAGCAGAAATATTTTAAGCATTTCCCACACTTATAAGGTCTCCCTTCTAAAAGGCGTTAACTCTTAGGATTGTTTAAATGGAGTAACTTTTTAAAAGCAACTTTTGTTGTGCTTCGACTTCACTAATCAGATTTTTCCTTTTAAAAAATGTGGTGGATTTTCAGTGTTACTACAGTGACTTGCTGCAAATATTGATTAAGCAACCTGTACCTCTGTTTTTACAAGAAAGGAATGATATTTATTGGGTAAATTCTATGAACTGAAGATGCAAATATTTCAGTGAGTAGAAAAGGCAAATAAACATTGAATTTCTCCCACTCCACAGGAATAACTAATGTGTATGTGTTGGGTTGGAGTGCACAGAGGTTAGAAGAAAAGCAAAGCATCTGAAAGAGTGTTTTTCTTTTCAGTGATATTGTCTGGTCTAATAAATGATTATTATCTCTACCTACAAATCTTGCCCAGGTATGCCCTAATTATTTCAGAATGTGAATGATAAAGGATTGGAGTTTCTGGTTCAGGCCAGTTCCTCTGCTGCCTTTGGTTCGTTTATTCATTATAGCCATAAAATCAACTCATAGTGGCATAAGGGGAATTTTGATAGTGGCTGTGAGACTCCTTAGCGTGTAAGATTGTGTTTGGATCTACACTTTATATAGAGAATTAAACTGCTCATTTTTATGTTATATATGCCAATATACCTGAATGTTTATTTTGATAAACCATTTTCTTTGCCTGTATTTATGTGCAAAATGGGTGGCAGTCATTTTTAACAAGACATGTGCGTACTTCAGGCCAGGCCTGAACTTTTGGCTTGTGGCTTGAGCGTGTGTCTCAGGAATTTGAGTGGTTCTTTCTTAATGCAGGGAATAACAGGAATAGCAATCTGCTCCTGTACATGAAATCCTGTGAAGGAGAAGGGAAGAAGAAAATACTGGGGGTACATTGAATTGTTGTTCTTTTCCTTCCTCCTTCTAAATGTTCGTGTTTTTGCACTGAAATAGCCTATAAAAAAGCCTTGGGCGTAGTTTATAGGGAAGGTGGCCATCACAGTCCTGCTTATGGCATCATACTCTGGCAAGTCTTTGGGAACTGTAAACTCCTACAAGTTCCTTTGGGAACTCTGTAAACTCCTACTCTGCATGTTTAAATTTCTTCAGAGGGGGATATACTGGCTCTCATGCAGATGCTAGTGTAACGGAAAAGAGCCTGTATTGCCAGATGTGGCAGAGATCAGGAATTCAAAGACTTGGCATGGGACTGTCAGCCTGGGAATATCCAGAACTCCTTAACTTAGTTGCTCTGCCTGGAGGAAAACCTCCAGCAGGTGCCCATAACGAGCGCAGTACTGCTGGGATCTGTGCTGGACCTGCCGGGTTTCATGTCTTTATCAGTGACCTGGAGGATGTGGCAGAGTGCACTCTCAAATTTGCAGATGACGACAAGTTGAGGGGGAGCAGTTGGTACATGCAGGGGCAGGGCTACTGCTCAGAGGGACTTCGGCAGGCTGCCAGAGAGGGTTGACAGGGAACTTGTGAAATTCAACAAGGACAAATGTAACATCATGCATGTGGGAAGGGCTAACCCCTTGTAATGATACAGGCTGGGGAGCTGCTCTGCTGAGAAGGACATGGGGGCCCTGGCAGACAGCAAGCTCAATGTGAGGCAGCAACAAAGGCTGACTGCCTCCTGGGCTGTATTAACAGGAGCATAGTCAGTAGGTAGAGGAAAGTCATTTATCTTCCTTTACTCAGCTCTCAGACTGCATCTGGAACAATGTGTGCCTGGTTTTGGGCCCCCCAGTAAAAAGAAGGCACGCATTGGAGCAAGTCCAGCAGCAGGTCCCCAGCCTGGCCATGGAGTTGGAGCACTTCCCTTTGAGGATAGGCTTCGGGGGGACCTGATAGCAGCCCCCCAATACCTAGGAGGAGGTTATGGAGAAGACTGGGATGGGCTCTTTCTGGGAGGGTGAGAGACAACTATCCTTTCAAGTCGGGTTTTTTGCCCTGACAGTACAAGATACATTAAGAAGTTAAATATTCTGGAGAGCAAGAGCTATGAGGCATATAGGCAGAAGCAAAATAGAGAGGAAGGGTATGCGAGACATTTAATTGTTGTGTAAGTGAGCAAAGGAGCTGAGAACCCTGACCTGTAGAAACTGGGATTTTCTAGGTGGCTGCTCATGGCATAACTTGTCCCAGACTGGAGGCTCGTTTTTTCAGAAGAGATTTGATTTTTAGCTCAATATTTTCTTGAGCAATTTCATGAAACCTTATAGCATCAGCTTTCCATCAGAAATTATAAGAATTGTATTTTATTATTATTGATTGCTGTAGAAATGTTCATAAAGTTGAAATATATGTCTTGCAAAAAAGTCCTGATAATTTTTTTTTTTCTCTTAAGAATTCAGAAAGAACTTGCAGAAATTACATTAGACCCTCCTCCAAACTGTAGGTAAGTTCACCTGGATTTTATTAATTTGGAATATGGAATTATGGAAATTGCCTAGGGGACTGGAATAAATTTTAGCTATTCCTTTGTGCTGATTATTTAATAATTTTGGAATAAAAGGTGATAGATAATGTTTGCCTACATACAAGGAATTGATGTGACATACTGCCTGGTAACAAAAGTAATGGTAAAAAACTGATGAACTCTACAATGCATTAATAGATACAGGGTAAAAATCAAAACACCCTTTATTTGAGGTATGAAATCAGTAGCATTTTGTTTGATTCTGTAAAATGTAATCTTGGTGGCAGTTGCTGGTATGTTTGATTCCTTTTTCTTGCAAATTGTTAACACACTATGAATATAATGGAGAAGGAAAAATGTTATAGGCACAAACTGTTATTAATCTTCTGACTGTGTTTCTGGTGATCAATTATGATATTCAATAGAAACTTCCTGAAATAGAGTACATCATTGCATTGCATTTCTAATAATGAATTTGTGCTTGTATTTTGGTTTGGTGGTTTGGGTTTTTTTTTTGGTTGGTTTTTATTTTTTTATTTTTTGTCTTTTTGTTGGGTAAATTTAATTTCAATGTGTTAAAAATTGGCTTTGAAATGAGTAATGAGGTAGGCCTAGAAACCCTCGCTGCCTGGTGGCCTGGGCGGCATACAGTTGTTTTCAGATGGCTGTCTCTGGCTGCTTATCTGTCAGCCTGACATATGGTCAGTGTTGGAGCTGGGCCAGGGCTGCACAGGGCTGCTTAAAGGAGCCCTGGCCACCACACCTCTCGCGGTGAGAGGTTGGGCTTGGTGCAGAGGAATAGCTTCCATCCACTCCTGCCAACCCATTTCAACTGATGTGGTTAGTTGGATTCATTCTATTAGTGCAGTAAAAAGAAAGATTGATAGAAATGGCTGATTGCATGCAGCTTTTATAATGAATCCCAGTCCATTTCAGTATCAAATTAACTAAGCAACTGGTTGTAAAAATGACAGTCAGCTTTATTGTTTTGGTCTCTTGACAAAAGTATGTGTGAGAAAATATTCTAACAAGATTTGATGTGGTTGTGCTGGATCTCAAGATATAAGTCAAGTGGCTATGTACTAAAGCACTGCGTAGTGAAGTAGCCTTGCAATAATAGCGTTCAAAGAGTATTTCAGTCAATTAGGATGAACGGTTCTCTGCTAGATAAAACATTTTAATAGCTAAGCTGTTCTGTCATACTTACGACTGTGTGCGAGTCTTCAATCACATCAAAGCTGTTTCAAATGGCAGATCTTTACTTAGGTGTTGATGACTGATGCCTATTAGTGGATTGATTTGCTGAGATGAATATAAAACTTCAGTCTGTTGTAGAAGAATGCGTAAGTCTTTGAACTGAGCCTAAAAGGCTTATAGTTTTTACAGCAGTGTCATTTGTTCTAGTTTCCTGAATCCTTCCCTTTGTAACAAAGCAGTTGTTTCAGTATACAAGATACTGTTATTTGATTTTCTTTTGCTAGGAAGTATAAAGTGAGCATTGGCTATCTTAGTGGAAAGCCCTTCCGTGACTTGCAATTTAAAAAAAAAAAAAAGGGAATTGGAGCTTTCCTGGGTTTTTTGATTTATTTAAACTAATGATAAAATAACAATAAAGTGCACTGCATGATGCTGTTTTGCAAAATCAAAAAATTACACCCAACTTTGTGTGTCTGCTGCTTTAACACAGTTCTTACGATGCAGAATTATTTCATGTTGTGATCTTGATAGATAACCATTAGTAACTTTACTATTAGCAAATATGTTTTTATAGTCAATACAGAATCACTTCATTTAGTTTTATGCTCTGTTGACATAGTCTAAACAGTGTTTTCATTTGAACTTCATCTATTTTCTATTATAGTTAAACATTACAAAATAAATACATCAGCCAGACATGATTCTTCAGCATAATGAAGAAAGCCAAGCTATACTAGAGCATATCTTACCCTAAAGTATTGATACTTGTTCGTAGTGAAATTTAGATCACTGTTACAAAAGGTGTTAGATTTTCTATTGAAAAAACATATTTCATACAGATAAGTTTCTTACAGATATAGGCTAATTGAAATAGTTGTGATTCCAGCTTACCTTTACTGTGTTCCATTTTATATATAAAATAAATCATGACTGGACAATAGGAATGTGATAAATCTCAAAACTAAATGTCACAGAAGGCGTGAAGGAAAGGTGTATTATTCAAGAAAACTCTCTAAGTAGTTATTTTGGAACTTCTGATGGGCAGGATATTGAGCTGAATTGGAACTTGGGTGGAGTATTGCAAGATGTGTTGCAAGACTTTTCCTTAACTACAGCAGGCCAAAGCTTCAGGTTTGTCTCATTCAGGGAAAAAAACCCAAATGGAACAGTAACTGTAGTACAGTAGCATCCCTTAATGGCATGCTAGGCTACGCAGTCGGTACAAGCTCCAAGGGAGTTGCAGTTTCCACTTCTGCAGCAGCTGCAATCTTAACGCTTCCCTTGCCTCATCCCTGCAAAGAGAATAGGCTGTATAATCTTCTTGTTTGTCTGGAAGACAAAAAAAGTCTTGCTCACACATGTGCCTTGTAATTGGCAGATTATCACTGCTGTGACTTGCAGCATCTTTCCAAAACTCTGGAAAGCTGTGGATTTCAGAGTTCCTAAAATATCTGTCATGTTTGGCTTTAAAAGAAGATGTAATGTTACAAGAAATAGGAGTTGCCTCCCTAGGTATTGTTGTATTTCATATTGTGTAGTTTGGGTTCTGGGCAATGAAAAGAGTCCTCTTGACTCCTCAAACTTCGGATCATCCCTCAGGACTGAGGATGTGTAATGTCCCAAGTGTCAAAAAGTCAAGCTGGGGGGTGTGGGAGTTGAGCAGTGTAATCGCTGCTATTTTTGGACAAAGGCATGTCGTAAAAAAGCCTGTTATGCTTCACATTTAACAGAAAGAACTGGATGGGTTTTGGTATCTGTTGTCTCCACCCCGCATCCCCCACCCCCACCGTTTACATTTTATAGAGCTGAATTTACTGTCAAGGAGAGTCCTGAATGCTAAGCAGGTACATTTGTATTTTAAATATGCAGCACTGTGGAATTTTAGTTTGTCAGGAGACAGTATACCTAAACCGTAGATGTTTGCCACTCTTCTCTCTTTTTTTTTTCTTCCTCATTGAAATACCAAAGCTTGATTGCTAGAAATGTTGCACATATTATACCTCTGAGTAGTGCAGAGTATACATATTCTCACGGGTGATAAAAGCTTCATCTTTAAGTATCATTTTCATTTATTGCCTCGCTGGAAGAGGGGAATAGTCAGGGATTTTTGTAACTAAAATAATGCCTTTTCAAACTTTCCTGTATTTTGGACTGCATTTTGTCCAAGACAATAGATTTCATAGAATACAACTTCTATTGTCAGCGTTGTATACCATTTGCCTTCTCACTGGCAAGAGAACAACATCTCTGTGGCAACTTATACCAATTGCTTACATGGGAAAATAATATTTGGAAAGTATTTAATGTATTTTTAGCCTCTTTCAATGTGAACTTAGCAGCTGGAAACACGGAGAGCCAGCACAAAGCGCATAGCAGCTCTCTGTGGACACCACTTGGAGCAACTGCTCAAAATTTTCCTATTAAGTCACTGTTGTTCCCTGTCCTCCTCTTTGTGTTTTCTTTTGATGTTCTCTAGCATATTTATCACCATTCTTCTCTTTTCTGTGTGTTTACTGCAGTTCCTTTTATGTGTATACATTTTATTTCTTTTTCCCTCTAGCAATATGGGTGATGCTTGAGGCTCAGAAATTCACTTTAAAGGGCTGCGCAGCATAGTGGGCGAATTGACTGGTTCTCATTCCAGAACAATCAATTTAAAACCCTGCATGTAGTCTTATCTCTTCTATTAGTTTGGAATCATTACATTAATTCCTTGCTTCTTATACTATCTACAAAATTGATAAACAACCAACATATCTGATCCTAGTATTTTGTTTATGAAAAATAAATCACACTGAAAAGACTTAAAACACCGTTCTTTTTTGGGTGCTGTAGAGAAGAGCCAAGTGGAATGGCAAATTATTCACTTGGCTTAGGGAGAGAGGTCAGCATGCCTCATGGATGCTTCCTGCGCTATTAGAGATGTATGTTGGGTTCTTTTTACTCTTGTGCAGAACGCACAGGGTACTTCAGTGAGGTGCTTCCTTGCTCTGTAACCAAAGAAGAAATTTCAAGGCAGCATAGGCACAGAACAGCATGTCTTTATTTGCTGGTTCCTTCATGAAACTCTGGAAGCGCAGAGGGTGATTGGCATCGTAGCTCGAGTTTGTCATACCACTTAAAAGGAGTGTGGGAGTATAGTGGCTCCTCTGGCTAAAGAAAAGCCTAATCATATTTCTTCTGATGGGGATTTCACCGAAGGAGGACCTAGGCACAAAATTAAAGTGGAAAAAAAGCCCCAAGATCTAGTAGCTTATCTTTTTATTTTAAAAGGAACTGTGATCAGTGATTTTGATTGTTTGAGTTAGGGATAGGTCAGGCTGTTGCCGTAGGCACGTGACTGCGATGCACGTGATGCTAATGTGTGAGCGGGATGAAAACCGGAATAAGGAATGCTTTCTTTGAACGTTTTTCCTCACAAATATTCCCAGCCTCCTTAATGTGAATCTGGGCTCTCTTCCTGTTATATTATGTTACCCATGGAGTTTACCTTCTGCCTGTATAGACTTACTTTCATCTGCTGCTAGTTTTCTGTAACCTTCTAGAGAAAACGTGACATAGAAAATTGTATATAACTTTGCTTGGCCAGGCCTCTTAAGAATTTACAGCAAATAGCAAAACTTAATAAAAAAGATATGCATAGAAGCAGTTGATATTAATGTGCAGAATCCTGTTTAAAATGTTTAAAATGTATGATGTATCAACAGTCATTTGAGGATAAGAATGAATGTGAAATGTATTTGAGTGCTCATTGCAACTCCTTTATTTTTTTAATTCTGATTCTCTTTCTGGTTCAAAAGCAGCAACAAACATGTCCCAAAAACATGCAAGCTAATGATTGCACTGGGATTATATTTTACAATAGCGATTATACTGTATTTTATCACTTGAGTTAGCTTGCCTGTTTTTTATAACTGGTGGGATTTTTGGATGTATTACCTTGGTACCTTCAAGTACCTTGGATGAAAAGTGTCAGGTTACTTTTTGATATGTAATACTTTAATTCCTTTAGCTATTTTCTTTTAAGACAGTGCAGGGACAGTGTCACTTGTGCGTGTGCAGGTTTGAAGCATGTAACTACTAAAACACTTTTTTAAAATACCTCTTTATTTTTACTGTAAAAGTGACTGTAGACCTTTCAATGTCATATTGTTCACAAAGCATCTGTTTTTAAAAAATAATGCACAGATGTTTGTTTTCATGGGTCTTCCATGTGTCAAGATGCAACATAGTTGGAAGGCCATCTAAAATATAGCTGATATTTCTTTAGTGATCTGATATCTTTGAAAATGTATGTTTGATATGAAAAATTATTAGACAGCATTGACTTTTTTTTTTTTCATTGAATAAACTGAGTTCTGAATATCTATATTTGATTCCATTTCTGCTTGCAGTTGTGGGGTGATTTTAGGATTGATTAGCTGCAGCATTCAAAAGCTTCGGGATATATTGTGGGCATTGGTGGCTACAAACCTTAGCAACTTTCATGAAGATGGAGCGGGGAGGAGAGATGCAGTAAAGGAAACCTGCTGCTGGCTGCTTGCCAAGACTGGCAACTTCACTCACTGATGATGAAGTAAGGAACTAGCTGACAACACCCATTAATACCTCCCAGCATAACAATACCTCCACATGATTTCTGCCAGTTCTCTCTGTTTTCGAATGGTGACAACTTCCCTCCCAGGAGGGAAAGAAAAGAGAAAATAGTGTTAGAGAAGAATAAGAGTACCTCAGCAAGCACTGTGTGAGCGCAGATTTGGAAGGTCAGGGCGATGCGAGAGTGCATCCCATGGGACAGCTGAAGCAGGGAAATAAGTGGAGATTGGGTCATAAGGAGGGGTCGTGACAGTCACACGTTCCTTGAAGCAGGAAAGAGCAGAAAAGTGCCCAAAAAGGAGCCTGTGAAGGACATGGAAGGGATCCTTGGTATTTACAATGTGCTTAGTGTACAAGATTAGTAAAGCTCTAGTTTAAATTGCAAGTGTGGGGAAGGTGGAGTGGAGGACTGTAACAAGGGTAAAAAGAAACACTCGGATGTGTTTAGCCTGGGGAATTCTGAACAGAGAAATTATTCCAGTGGTTTCATATCAAGTTGCAGCTGATCTTTCTAAGTCCTGGGAAGCACAAGGGCAGTCCCCAATCCTTTCTGCTCCAGAATTTTGCAGACTACCTTCCATAGACATTTCTTTTGCCCTCTCCTACTTAGCTAAACAAAGTTGCTTGTTCTTTTCCCCTCCAAGCCTGAATTTGGTTTATAACATAAACCTGATATCATATATGCGTGGTTTTTTGTAATGTCCTCAATACAGCCCTCATAAAACACCAAAAAAGCCTCTCCCCCCAACAAACCCTAGAATAAGTGTGTTAAGTAAACAGTCATTGCTTGCCAGGAAGGGAAACAGAAACCACGTTGCCTGAGACTTCGCATCATTGTTAGGAGAGTTTGCAAAGAAATATTTAAACGTGAAGCTTTTAGATTTAGTTAGCTATTTTGAGGGGAAGGTGTTCCTATTTTTTTTTTCTAAATGTAGGCTAGTGTCTTGTATAAAAACTATGTAAAGATCAATTTCTTTACAGAAATTTGATAGAGCAGAGTTATTTGAAAGCATGACCGTAGTAGGTACTATTGCACTGAACAAGCAGTCCCTACCATTTTGTGATAATCATGTAAGAAACATGCTTTTATTAGCAACTCATTACCCTTTAGTAAATTACTCATTATTGAATAAATGGGGGAAATGGAAGGTACTTTGTCTGTTGGTTGGGACTGACAGCATTACTGATAATGAAGTATTTGTTTCCTTAAATAAATGGCACAATCTCAGAAGTGCCTAATGCTGTTGTCTTCAGTACACCCACATTCGATCAGAATTTGAACTCTGATCTCATATGTAATACTTAAAAATTGTTTCCTTTTAAAGAAGACTTTAAAAAAGCATCTGACAAATTCATGTTATTTCCTGAATGCCATTGTGTACCTCTTATTCCTTCTAAAAAGAAAGAATGTTTTCCTTTCTCCTTGGAAATCTATTTAAAAAAAAACAAAACAAACAAACAATCTTTCTCAGTTCCAATACCACAATTTTACAGCTTTTTAATAGCTGTTAACTTATACATTTTATTCTTTTGTTTTGGTTTGGTTTGGTTTTGGCTTTTTGTTGTTGCTGGTTTTGTTTTGTTTTTACATAGGCATGACAGTCTAAGGCAATGCTGTAATTCATCTTTTATTCTTGGTATACATGGAATGTGTGCAGTTTTATAATTAATAGTATGAATTTAATGAAATTGTTTTCCAAAATCTCCTGGCAGAAAAGCTGTAGTTTAAGACTAAAAAGTCATGAACTAGTAACAGAGCATGCTTTACAGCATTTCAGAAACAAACTATGAAATTGATCTGGGTGCTGTTTTCTTGGTGTGTAATAAAACTTATTTATGCTGTAGTTACACATTTGCAGCTTTGTTACAAGCTTTTTGGGGTATCTAATTGGCTGCAGCTTTGAATCATATCATAACACATGCCAAATGTTGCTAATTACAATTAAGATATCTACTTGAAATAATCTTTGTTTTCATTTTCTCTGACAATTTTTTTTTTCACTTATTTACATGCCTTTAATTTTTCATTTTAACAGTTCTTGCAGCACTTTAATTTATTTTTGTTTCAAAGCTGTGGAATTGGATTAAACAGGGTTTTTTAAACACTTCCATGTTGCTTGGAAAGAAGCCAGTTACTGTGTATTGGCTTAATAGAAACCATGCTTAGCAGTGCCTCACATATGGCAGCTCGTGTTTGTGTGGTAAGGCATTATGTATTTTAAATATTACCTTTTATATGATAGTCAAATTTATGCCAGAATCTGAAGTTTCCTCTGATTAATGTTAACAAAAATAGCAGAGAGCCAACTGTTTCTGTTTTTTAGGGAGAAATATGTAATTAAATACATAATTTACTGTCTGGTCTGCACAAAAGCCATATTTATGTGGCCTTATTAACTTGAGATGCATACTGTGCCTAGAGAAGGCTATAGGTGAGTGATAATATGCTTTCTTGACACTTAGCCTTTTAATGTTGTAAATATTGTGGAGGCCAAGATGGTGACTCTGTAGCCAAGTTTGAAATATAAGGGTTTACACTTAGTTCAGGAGATTGAGTTATATTTGAAGAATAAGCAGTACACAGTTAGAGCAGTTACTCTTTGAGTAACGCTTGACACAGCTGACAAGTTAAAGCTTAAATTTCTCAAGGTTTTTTTTCTGGTTTGGTTGTTGGAGTTTTTATTTAAAACTTAGTATAATCTTTATGAAATTTGGAGCTTAGTATAGCTTTTATGAAATTTAGAGCTTTTTAAAAGCATTTAGTTCTGTATTGTCTGGCTGTAGTCTTATTGTATAAAGTTTAGCAATGACTCTTCAAAATGAAATTTCTTTATCAGAAAATAATATTGTTGTTCAGTGGAGAAAGAGTAAATAATTTCATTCTTTCAAAACAAGTGCCTCACTTTTAGTATAGGTTAGTTTTGGGGAGAAGAGGGCTTTTTTATTTCTGCAAGATTAGCCGATGTTCGATTTAACTTTTGTTTGGGAGGTATTGACAGTAATCACCACTGAAAATATACATCATAAATCTAATAGAGATTATTATACTTCTTGGTAGAACTTTAAAGTTGCCAAAGGAAATTCTTTTCTTTCTACAATACCAGTGCAGTATCTTCTGCATCAGTCATAATTATATGGGTAATGCACATAAACCTGTAGTAACAAATTGGATTTATTTTATATTATAAGGTGTTCTAAAGTGACAAGTAAGTGTTTTATTACACTAATTTATGATTACTCTATTTGCACATAAGAAGGCAGCATTTAGGACTTTATACTTCTGAGCTGAATAGTTTGTTGTTTGTTTGTTGTTTGTTTGTTGGTGTTTTTTTTTTTTTCTTTTGAGGATTACAATATGCTTAGAATAACTATATGGTGTCAACTGTAAGGTCATTTTACCATAGATGTGATCCAGAGGATTTAAAAATGCTGTACACTCTCACTATTTGGTATCTTAGGTAGCCTAAACAGGATAAATATATGTATTACCTATAAAATTAGGCATGTTATAACCCTTCAAAAGAGGATGGATAGAATGTGAGTAATGTATTTAATTTTCAGAGAAGTTTATGATTGAAAAATTAGATGTCTGCCTAGCATGCCATTTCAGATTTCTTGATATAAATGGTTGCTAAGCTTGTAACTGTGGCATTTAGACTAGGGTTGCAAACTGGGGAAAAAGAAAGTTTCAAATTTGGGGCTTGTAGCCAGGGTAGATTCACAGGAAAACTAGTTTCAGAACTGCTACAGTTAAATGCAGTGCTAGCTTTTGCAGTAACATAAAGTAACACTGGATGGGACTCATTAAGCGTTCTGGGTTAAATTGTTGGCTGGGTTAAACTGCGGGCTTGAACGTTGCAGAGGCATTTTGACTGACTCTCTAGCATGAAAATGGACCGTTCCTGTTATTTCAGACTTGGTTGGATAGCTTAAAAGAAGGGCATTCTTGACTGGACTTTTTATGGAAGAGTGTCTGGCTTTTGATTACGAATAAGCGTTAGCCTTGATCCATGTTATATTGGAGTAAGTTCATTTTTCTGCAGCAGGCATCATAGGAGACACTTGGGCTTGCTCATTCAAAATACTTTGTGGGAGTGCACTTTTTGGCACTGCACCTCTCCCATCCTGGAGGACTGATTTTGCTGGCTGTGTCAGAAACAGAACCACGGCTGCTTGTATCTCATGCATACAATCTGCCATGTTGCTTGCCAAAAACAATCCTCTGGAGTCACTTTGTGCCTAGGGTACAAAGACCAGGGTCTTTGTCTTGCCTCTCCCTTTTCTGAGGTACTTGTATAAGATCTACCATAGTTTGGCTCAGATAAAATAGCCAGCTCTAGTGGGGGGAAAAACCCCAACACCCAGCGTCCCATCCCGTCCCGTGTCTGTCCCCCCGTCCCCGTCCCCCCCCAATTAGATGTTTGTCTTGTTTGTGTTCTGTTACAGATAAAATAAGACCTGTCAGTCTATAAAAATATTTCTAAAAGAGGGCTTGCTTCACTGCCATGTCTTATTCACAACAACGTCCTGTCGGTAGCAGCAAGAACAGTAAAACACTTTGACACACAGTGTGCACATTACAAAAATGAAGTGTCATATCAAAAATGGCTGTAAACATTTTCACAGTCACTTGTCATTGTACGTTTGAAGGTGGGAAATTTTTAGAGAAGATGACTCAATTTTCTTCCTTCCTTCCATGCCTGGGCTGCCTAGAAGGGAAGAAGGGTCTACTTAATATGGCATTTCAATAGGCTGTTGTGGGCACAACTACTATAATCCTGGTTGTTTGAGTACCTTCCTCAACAGTCTATCAACGCAGCATTGAGGCATCAATGCAAGAGGACTATTTCGAATTTTGATCCAGCATTAACTGAATTTCAGTTTTGGGGTTTGAGGTTTTTTTTTTTTTTTGGTTGGTTGGTTTGTTTTTTTTAATATAATTTGTAAACTGTAGTCTTTGAAGAATAAGATCAGGTGATCACAAATATCATTGGGATGGGAAACTCTAGCTGACAGGCATCACATAATCAACTCAAATCTCATTTAAGTCTGGAATTACTGTAGTGTAAATCAGATTTAAATTCATGATTCAAGTATAATGATCTCTTGCATTACAAACCTCCCTGAGAGATATTTAATTAATAATGTATATTAACTGTGAATGTTTTGGCATATATGTTTGGCATACATTTTCAGGTATCCACAAATACAGCCTCAAAAGCTCATAATGTGGTGGCTGTAGGATGATGTATTTTTAAGATGTTCTGCAACAACCTGCTTTGCTCCTTACTGAATACAAATAGCTGAGGGGTGACAGCTATCTCAGTTTCAGTAGAATCTTTATGATTTATATGATAATGATAATTTTATTCTGCTGCCAGTACAGAGCACTTTGCAGACTGATATCAAGGTTAACTGTCACTTTGAGAAGAAGCGAAGCACAGTCTGCCAACCTGATGCTCTGCTCAGCTGAGAAAGATAATTGTTATTCAAGTAGTATTTAAATGAGCCCAAATGCTGGTAAATACACAACCAAAATATTTTTTTCTCTCATGTTCATTCACTGTGCTAGAGAATGAGGTCATCACTGTGTATAAATATCACTAATGGACGCTGTAGTAAAAACATGCTGAGTATTTACAGAACTTACAAGGAGTGGGTTTCCCCTGTTGTGGGCTGTGGGGAAATACTTTAAACTTGAGTTCCTCCTGTCAACACATCCTAATTCTTTTATGTCTGTGGTTGCTTTTAGCAGTTGTACTGTTACCTTACATATGACTCCTTATGCACTATGACCTGACCTTATTGACACATCTGAGACGTTTACAATTTGTACTATGCCTTGCAAGTTCTTACCGTTTTTTCTGTGCTCCATGTATCTCACATAGATTCTAAAGATAACTTTCGCTTTTTCCCTCTAGATTTGGGGAATTGTAAGCGGCCCAGTGAACAGAGAAATAATGCAGAAACATGAAAATATACTATAAATTAGCAGATTGGGTTTTTTGTATTCTTTGTAGCTGCACTTTTTATGGGGAGCTGGTCAGCTGTATGCAACAGTGTAGCTCTATATCCCAGAGAGCCAGGAGGCTGTCCCAAAATCTGGGACTGGCTTTGTTCAGTTTAAATAACCCCTTTCACCGTAGGGTCTTCAAAATTAAGATTATACTGTGTAGCTTTCCCGCTTTTTGAAATATTTTAATTGAATAGAATATGTGCTCTTTGTTCTGCCTTCTGCCTCCCTGGAGGATTTTTTTTTTTTCTTGTGCTGATAAAAAATTATTAGCTGTAGGGGTCTCTTAGCCTTGAGAATTTTTAATTTATTTTGATGCGGTAGTAGCTGTATCTTGATACTTGTTCTTCTGTTCTCTTCTGCACTGTCAAACTGACTTTTTCCTTATTCATATGAAAACTTCTGGTTTTATGTTTAGTGATTTGTTGCTAGTATTTCAGTGAAGTGGATTCTGTTTGTGTGGGTTTTTTTTTTATTTAGAATGTTAATTTGATGCAATTTTTGGACTAAATTAATACCTGATGTAACTCTACTAGACAGACTACATTGTAAATATGTCCAAGATTTCCACAAAGCACAGTAAAATGATAGTATACTTACTTTTAAGACTTAAAGAAGTAAAGATAAAGTAAACTTACCTTAGTGGCTTATGTAAACAGAATGATTTTTGCCATGACCATCCATAAATTCCTGGCTAAGGTGTTTGCATATTATTACTTTTGTAGGAGGACAGTGCATGACTTACTGGTAAGAGACCACTTAGTTGTTAATTTAATTCTGTTACTTAATATGCATTGTAGTCCTGTGGCTAAGAAACATAAATTCTTAAACAGATTGTTTTCACTCCTAAACACTTCCATACGTTTGTGTAACATTTTTAGATTCTGTATGGCTTAGTAGCTTTCCACATGACTAATGAAGATTTTAACAAACAAAATGGAAAAGGGCCAACTTGTAATTGTTAGTGCAGTAGCATAATCAGCCGTACACGGTTTGTTTGTTATAGCTCAGCAATAACACAGTGTTTCAAAGAGAAAACACGCAGAGATGATTAGTAAGTACCACAGTGATGTGAGACTGTCCAACTACAGAAGCAGTCTAGCTGGGTTATTCATATGAATACTGCAGTGTATGCTTTTGTTTTTCTTATCATAAGGGGTGCTGATAATGTCTAATTTTAGTAGCCATTTACACTGAGTTACTAAGAAGAAATAAATGAAAGGGGTTTTTGCTTGGATAAATGGATATGTTGTAGAATTGTAGTGAATACAGCGTGTCGTACAAACTACCAAACCAATTAGAGCTTACTTTATGAAAATATGAAAAGGTGAAAAATATCTGCCAGGAAGACAGTTACTTTTAAACAGTAAAATGTTTATCAGATGTTTATCAAAGATATAGATAAGTAACTTAAAGATTTATATTGTAGCAATTACGAAGGCTACAGAATGAGCATCCTTTCTGACTGTATTGATTGAAAGGAAGAAATGAAATCAGAAACAGCAATGTAGTGTGATAAGTAATGGAGAGAAGACTCAATTGCATAATAGTTGTTGTTACTGCTTTTCAGTCTATTTTGCTGAATTTGCTGGAAGCAACTTAAAAAAAATAAAATCTAAAACACAGCCAGGAAGAAAAGAACAAAACAAAACCCAAAACTATTACTGAGTTTGCACAAGAATCCAAACATATTTGATTCATAAAACTGTGTTGTTGCTTGGTCAGTTGAATAAATATAAAACTTCTCATATTTCACTTTCAGCATTTTCATTGTCCCTGACTATTTCAGATATCATTCTGTGTCCTTCTGTGGCAAGTTTGAAAAAAGCATTCCACCATGAATTCTTCCTGGATTCATCTCGGTCCTAGAAAGTGGTCGTTCTCTTGAGAATTCAGGATCAAATACAAAATGCTTGTGTAGTGAATAGAAAAAGGTAAATTTGCTGTTTGTCTGTGGAGAGACAATATATTAGTGTCTGTTTTTAAAGAGTAAATGCCATTCAGTCTTAAAATTTCCATTGAGTTTACAGATTAATTTTGCTCACCATTTCACTCACCCTTTAGCAAAACAATTGGCTTGCAAGCCTTATGCTGTTTTCTTCCAGCTTCTGCTAGGTATTCTTTCATCCCCTTCATACAGTGACTTGAATCATCAGCTTTATCTAAATGTGCAGGGTACGAAAGCTGATGAATTGGTTGAATTAGTTTTAAACTGATTTTAATTAAAAAGTGTCCAGATAGATTTTTGAATTCTTTAGTTTCTGTCTTATTTAGGGTTATATTAAGTCTATTGATTTTAAACTGAATCAATGTAAACCTTGTTTCTAAGTGTTCCTGCAGCTTTTTTGACAGGTTTAGCTAAAAATAGTCTTAAATCATGTGTTTTTTCTCAAACAGTGCAAGTTTATGCATAGGCAAAGCCTTCAGCTAGGTGTCCATTTTGCTTCTTTCTTCCTTAGTTCTTGAAGAAAAATCAGAAAGTCCAGGAACTAAGTAGTGTGTTGGAGAAATGTCAACTGCTGTAGTT
>VZTV01037795.1:286-11015 GCA_013400875.1 Anhinga rufa
TAAATGCCTTTGGGGTTATGAGACAATTCTCCCTTTTGACTGACAAATTCTAGGGATTTTTCACAGCCTAGACCATACCTAGGTTTAGGATGTATCTTTTGGATGGGCTGCTGCACTTCCCCAGTTTGGAAAACTTTTCTCACATTTGATTCCTGTGACTTATTTATGCACTCAGAGTTATACTGTTCAACAACTTCAGATATCAGGAAGACATTCTGAGTATTAAAGTAAACATTTTTGAATATTTTTGTCTTGTTCTGCAATTTACCTCCTCTCTTTGTATCTATCCTAGTGTTACTTTGACATTTTTGAGGCCTTCAGACTATATTTTGCTAGTTTGTGTATGATGGTTTCAGGATTATAGCAGAAAGGATGTGGAGCAGAAAGGATGTTCTTTTGAAACATTGCAATTTTTTTTTTTTAATTACCAATTAGTTATTTCCTGCAGTAATGAAGAACAACGACTTAATACCTTTACACATTACCTTCCTCTTGGGAAAAGGCCATAAATTAGTGTAACATTTCTGTAGCACCAACATACAGTTCTACCTGCCTCTGTGGACACCTTTCACTGTTAGGACATCACCTTCCACTGGACATAATCTAGCAGGTGCATGCCTCTACAGGACTCTCTGTTTAAATTTATTGCTATTGATTAAGGTGTCTTAATTGGTTTTGTTTATATGTAGACAGCAATTCACAAGTCCTCTGTGTTTCCTCAGGTGCAATCTATGTGGGCTAAGCAGACCAATTTACTCACATGAATGGTTTTCTTTCCTTCCTTTAAATTCAATCAGGTATTTCCCTCTACCAGTTTTATGTTGCTTCTGCCCCCTCTTGTTATTATTTGCTAATGGCAGGGAGGAGTCCTAGCTATGAACCAGGACACTACAGTGCTCAGAGCTAATCAAACACCAAACAAAAAGACAGCCTGAAAAGAAAAAAATTCCTGTAACTTCCTATCTAGAGTTTTATCACTAACTTCTGTTCATCTCAGACAGATATGAACATCAGGCTAAATTTGAGAAGAAAGCTGGTGTTCATTTGCTACAATTCAGCTGTAAAACTTCACCACCAAAAGGAGCATTCCTCTTCACAAGTCCTAAGACTCATCAAATTCACTTTCAAAAGCCACCTCTGCATTGCATTTAGTGTTTTCCAAAAATCCTGGAGAAATAAATTTCCAGAGGCAGAAATTCAGATAATGTCTAGGTGTTGAGTTCTCAGGTCATTCTTACACACCTTATAGCTTTGGTAAAGAGCTTTCTCATATGGAGAAGAAACAGTGACGAGAGATCTCATTAACTTTCAAAGAATCCAAAGCTGATGAAGCCTAATGAGCCCTTAATTAATTAATTTAGTGACTATTTATGAATGAGGGAGTTAAATATGAAACTTACAAGTGAAAGGCAAACTGCTGCAAAACCACAAACAGCTGAATTTCTTAATGTTTTTAACTATTGGGAAGCTGTTAATCTTCTTCCCTCTCCTTCTTTTATCCTTTCTTCACCACCTCCAAGAGCTCTCCTCCTCTTTCTCCCTTTCTGTTATTCTGTTAGCCAAAAATTGTAAGCCCTTACAATTAACAAGTCCCCAGACCATGAAACACAGCCACAAGGATCCCTTTTCCATCTTGCAGGGTGGGTTCCTCTAATTTTTCTGTGGATCTTCAGTCTTCAGTTCCCACCTTGTCTGTGCTCAGCTTTTCTTTCCGTTAAGCTTGTTGTCCCAAATTTTAACACTATTAGCATCTGATTATATTTTAATGTCTTTGTCTTAGGGAAATCCAAGAAAATGGTTTTCTGTTTACTCTTTAACTTCTTTACTGAGAACAATTTGCATCTGCAGTGCCTTGCCTTTGTCACAGTATGAATCACACCCTTGTTTTGCATTGTCTCATAACTATTCGTTCCCTACATCCCATCCTCAGTAACCAGGGTTGAATTGAATCTATCCCACTTTGTGTTGCTGATTAGCTGGGAGGGGTAAGAAAAAGAGAAAGAATGCAGTACATGATCTGTTCATTTGAGTAAAATTGAGGCTATATATACAAAATTACATTACTTAGGCTATTCCCAGAAATGGCTATTTCCTTAAAGTACACACTTCTCTCAGACATATGGTAGTTACAGGCAAAGTGAGAAAATGCACTTCCCTAAGAGCCCGCCACTCTGTAACTGAAGTCCTGGGAGGATGCTGGATCTGGGGTAGATAGTGGCTTTTTGCACAGGTGCTACAAACCTTGCATAAAAGATGTCAAAGCAGAGTGTCTTTGCATTCACAGCATATGGCTCTTTTCAGCTTGGTGGCTTTGCAATGATGTTTCTAATAATCACAGACAGAACCCAGTTTTGGTTTGTCCATGGCTCTGGGACTCCTAGTTAGTGAGAAAAGCAATGAACATTTTTCTTTACCATGTCTTAGTAAATTTCCCTAGTTTCCTGGCCTTTCACAGAGCAACCCCAGAGAATGGCAATGCTCATACTGCCCTCTACACTGGTGCTCTCAGGCATAACAGCCTTGGCTGTTCTGTAAGACTAGAAGTGTAAGTAACAGAAATAGAGCCTACATGACTAGTAAATTGACTATTTTAATTCTATTTTCATTCACCTTCTAATTATTCTTAAAATTATTCATAACAATAATTTCATAGATATCTGAAGTCCATCACACAGGGCATGATTCACTTACCCTTTCTGTGAAAACAGCCCACTTATGTGGGCACAAAATCTGATCAAGATTATGTCACTGATTACAGATATAGCTCAGATGAGTTACACTTAAAATTTTGTAGTGGGCAAAAAAGGAATTCAATGGTATGTAAAATCAATAATTTATTGTCAGGAAAATTCAAATCTTAATAGCCTAATCAAAAAGCTGTTAATAGTCCAGATCTAATTATTATAGGAAAAGAAAAGAAAAAAGAAAATAAAGTCTGTTACAAAAAAAGTCTCACTAGTACAGTCAAAATTGTATACACAAATTTTGTATAGACAAAATACACAAAATCGTATAGATTTTAGCCCTTTTCTGGGGTTTTGCTCATGCTTTCACCACTCCCTGGGGTCCTAATGGTGAGGGCTTCAGTCTGGCGAGGAGCACAGGGAGTTGTCAGCACCCCAAGTCCTTTGCTTGGAGCAGCATGATGATGGTAAGTGTTTCTTCTTTCTTACTCTAGGATCTTCTTGAGCTAATGTATGTTTGTTAACTCGCTTTACACTTTCGTCTTTCTTCACTGGTCCCGAAGTCCACATTACACCCAAATTTACAGTATATATGGGGCCTTTTTCATTCTGGTTCTCTGTTCCTTTTTTTATGCCTAAAAAGCTGACTTTACCCACTCCAGGTCTTCACTTGTTTAACTGATCAATGATGAGTTGTTTATAGCCATAGGCTCTCCAGTGCTGGCCTGTGCCTTGCCTCTTACCACCCCATGACTGCTCCTCTATTCCACATCACACACCCCACTTCTCAAGGGCTCTGCTATCATACCAGGCCTGTATTCCTCTACACTACATCACCATCTTAGTCAAAAATATTTAATTCTACACAGAATAATGGCTTGCTATAGCTATCTACATAAAAACTATGTTCGTACTACATAAAGATAAGCAAAAGTAAAATAAATTAGGTATAGCCATCTGGTCTTTAGAAAAATAACTTTTACAGCTAAACCTTGAAAAAACAAATCTCCAGGCAGTCCAAGAAAGGTTCAGACAAAATTAGTCTGCAAAGCCTCAGTCCTTAGGTCTTGCAAACCCACTTTAACACCTGTGGCATATTATAACCATGACATTACTGTACATACTGAGCTACGGAGCTACAGGTAAGTGGTAAACAATGCCCTAATGCTCTAATGCATTAGTAAGTGTTAATTAGTGTGCAATCACATGCATCACATGTTTTTGGTTCAAATGATTTTGCATTACCGAAGACTGTACAGGACATCACAGTTATCCCAAAACAAAGAACTGAGCCTCCAGAACAACAGCTGCACAACCCAACGGCACCTGACAGAAGAAATAATGTAGTGGACTCCATCACAGCATCCAGTCTGTGGGCAGACCACTTTAATTTTCAAGGCTGCCAGTCTTGCACTGCTCTCAAGCACTGCATTAATTCATTTGCAAAATACATATACTATTTTGAAGTCAGTGAATGTGCAGATAATGACAGCTAATCCTGTGCATTTAACTATTTGGAGGAAAAACATATATTAAAAGATCTCATTATTTATTTGGGAAAAGTGGTTGGTTTATTGCACTGCAAAGACCCACCATGACATTTTGACTGGAACTGTGAACAATTGGTAAGACACAGTTGCACACAAGTTGCCACCAGAAATTAATGAATTAGACACAAACATCCTGAAAGTGGGAGGCTTTGGGGATTTGAGGTTCCCTAGCAAAGTAAGGTGCTTTCAGTAAACCTGATGCTAGTTATTGCTTTTTCATCAAAACCTCACATAGTACCAGGTACTTTTGTACTAAAGGCAAAAGAAAACTCGCATTTATTCCAAGTCTGAAAGATTAAATACATGATAATGAAAAATTCCCTGTTGCCCTGGGCAAGATTAAACAAATGACCCAAAATGAAATTTGTACAGAATTTAAGCTCTAAAACTGAAACCCTGAAAACCCAGCTTACCTTTTATTATCTTTATTATGGTCATGCTGGACATCATTAAGGTGCAACAAACACCCTCAATTCGATTGCAGACGCTGAGCTTCTTCTTCAGTCTTATCTGTTACTCAGGCAACATGTCTTCATAGAATCATAGAATCACATAATGGTTTGGGTGGGAAGGGACCTTTAGAGGCCATCTAGTCCAACCCCCCTGCAGTGAGCAGGGACATCCCCAGCTAGAGCAGGTTGCTCAGAGCCCCGTCCAGCCTGACCTGGGATGTCTCCAGGGATGGGGCCTCGACCACCTCTCTGGGCAGCCTCGGCCAGGGTCTCACCACCCTCATTGGAAAAAATGTCCTCCTTATATCCAGTCTAAATCTGCCCTCCTTTAGTTTAAAACCATTACCCCTTGTCCTGTCACAACAGGCCTTGCTAAAGAGATCGTCCCCATCTTTCCTATAGTCCCCCTTTAAGCACTGGAAGGCCGCAGTAAGGTCTCCCCGCAGCCCTCTCTTCTCCAGGCTGAACAACCCCAGCTCTCTCAGCCTGTCTCCATAGCAGAGGTGCTCCAGCCCCCTGATCATCTTCGTGGCCTCCTCTGGACCCACTCCAGCAGGTCCACGTCCTTTCTGTGCTGGGGGCGGCAGAGCTGGACACAGTACTTCAGGTGGGGTGTTCGCAGGGTGTGAGACAGGAGAAAATCCTCCCAGTGAAGAGGATTTTCCTGGTGTAATTAAGATGAAATTTGCTATCAGACTTGTCTAAAATGGGTCAACATAATGATGAAATAAAATATGGATTTTTGAGCTTCCCAAAACCTCATAGTAAATTTTTTTTAATTTCACCATTTTTAGCTCTTCATTTTGAAACAATTATTTTCATTAGAAGTTGAACAAAACATGAGGGGAATAAAAAGTTACATAACCCAAAAAGAAAACAACACACTTTTTTCTGTTAAACTAAATATTTCAGACTGACTTAACTTTTGTTTTTGTGTTACTTAGTTCACCAAAAAGCCAAAAAAAGTCTGTTTTATTTTGCCAATATGAAAGTTTTCTCAAGGTTTTAATCCATTTGCAAAATGTGAAAAAATCATTATTTGCTTTTTATGTTTTTCTCAAATAACAAACCATATGTGTTGTACTGATGTGCTAGCAAAGTTAGTTGCTTAAAGTCTTACAAGCTCAGATGATTCAATGTACATTCATCAACCTGTGTATCAAGAAGAGCACCATTTATATGGTATTAATGCATCATCTACTGATGAAGAGAGTGATAACACTATCTGGGCAACCCAGTATGAAGTAGTATTTCAAAAACATGTCTGTGTATCAGCAGCTAACATTATATCAGACAGATTTACATTAGCAGAAGGCTCATAAATTCAAACTAATCAAATTAACTATCAAGACTGTGGGTTATTGGCAATCCCCTTGGGGTATGTTTACACTCTGTAGAAGCCTTGATGAGTAAAGCAGTTCATTAAAGACACACTCCATCCTAAGTCAGAGGCTTCAACTCGGGAGAGATGATGCCAGATGGATGCGGCTCGTTAGAGGAACTTGGTCCTAGCTCTAACGAGCTACGAATCCATCCTGTCAGCTCTTGGGCAAACAAGCAGAGTGGAGGCAGGAAACTAAGCCAAGTACAGCTGGCTATATAAGGTATGTAATTGCCTTGTTTCTTTGCATTCGCTTTCCATATCTAGCAACTACGTTGTTGACTTTGCCCTTTAGTAGTTTAAAATTCATTTTGTGTTCCACCAACATCTTGTGTTATGTTCACAGTGACTTAATTGAAGGGAAAACATAGACCTGTGGCCAGCGTGCCTCTCACAGGTTCTGGTACCTAGTGTCAAGAAGTCTTGTTCTACTAAGCTGCAAAGCTTGATATGAGGTGCTGACCATAAGACTTAAATGGTAGAGAGGAAATTCCCTTTATTAAGTGTTGGAGACTCTGTGGTCTGCAGCAAGGCAACAGCAAAGGAAGCTATGATTCTATGTTCAAAAATCATCTTATAGTATTCACCCAGTCCTACTCCTCATCAGTGCTCAGACAGCCACCAGTATCTTCTAAAACACCTCTTGTTAAGGAGATGATACCACCCCTCTACTCAGTACTGAAGAAGAGAACAAACCTCCTAGCCTAAATTAAGATGACCTGTGCCAAGCACTACCTGATGGTCTTGCTGTGAATAGCACCTACATCTGAGGAATGGTCAGGTTTCAGACCCAGCCTGATCCCATGTTTCATTGGTTAGCTCCATCCCGTTTCCCTGCTCAGTAGTCTGTCTGGTTTGCATTCTTTTCTGACATCTCCCCATGAACTGCTTTGGGAACTCAGTCACTCGGGAGTTCACTGTAGGCAGAAGCCACCTAAAAATTACACATGGCGACACTCAGCACTGCCGTACCTGAATCCTTTTTTTGGAACAAACATTTTTTTATTTAATGTGCAATATTTACCCTTCTCAGAAAAAGAGAGCAAAAGGGTGGTTGCTGCTAAGAATTAAATTTTCATTGTGTTCTTTGGGAAGCAAAAGGACACCAAATATTATTGCCTTGCTAGATGCTGGAAGGGTAGCAGAACATGCATGCACATCTAACCTCATTCAATCTTTTTCTCAACTAACAATGACATTTTTTAGTCCTAGTTACATATCAAACTACACAGCTGCAAGGAAAAACTAAGATAAACACTTCCCTCTTTAAGCTTTAATCTGAATCTACAATTGTTTTTGTTCTCTGTACTTTTTTACTTTATCAGCTAGTATTTCTAAACACACTGAAGTAGAAACCTTCCTTCACTCATCAGCCAGTAAATCCACTAAAATCAAGGCCTTGTTAACTGAGGACAGCAGATTCACACTGCTGTTGAAATAGTTAATAAGACAAGAGAATGCATGCTTTATGCAAAAAAAAAATGTATTTGGCTGACAACTGTGGAATAACGCAAGTAAAATTATTGCCATTTAAATTTTATATCCCACTGGAACAACTGTTTAGTGCAGAAGCTGCTTCAGACATAGGGATTATTGTTTAGTTAAAAATAATTATGGGAAGAGCTGAGAGCAAAACTAATTCCTAGGGATAGAGTGTATATTATTGTAGCCACTGCAGTGACAAATATGACTCTGATAATCTTATGATTAAAATGTGCTCAAGCAGACCCTGGCAAAATAAACTGCAATAGATTTAAAGAAAATGTAGATGTCGAAAAATGTAAAAGTAAAAAAGACTTTTCAGAGGTAAGTGCCCCATTAGAACCCAAAATGAATGTATTGGCACCAGGAGCTTACATGAAATCACATGGCAGCTGTGTCCTGATTTATGTAAGTGCTGTGATTCTCCATATTTTTTTCCTACTTTCTTCATACCTTTTTTTTCCTGAAAGGAAAAAGAGAAACTCTCACCCAACTTCAACTAAGCTATTTCAGAGTAACATTAAAGCTTCGACTTAGGCTGACAAATGACCTCCCCGTAGGGATCTCTTTCTCTGCACAAAACTGGCCATTGAAAAATATTGTAATCAGACATGGTGGTGATTTTATTGGAATAAGCTTATTCATTCCTGTTGGCTGTCAAGCAAGTTTCTGCACGAACCATTTATCAAAAAATCAATGGGAGGCTTTTGAATATCATTTTTCTTGAAAATGTACAGAAATACCTAAGCTTCATAAATGTATTGATGTGTGTCCCTGTGTGTGTGGGTGAGTGAAATGAAACTGTGTCTGGACAATGAAAAACAATAAGGAGCTCTGAAGTTCTTACCGATGAGGTCCCAGTGGGGCAAGGAAATCCCAAAAAAAACCTCTCCATCAAGTAGGGACATTCTGTGGAGATTTCCCAAAGCAATGGAACAAATAAATGAGCAAAATGACTTCCAGAAATGTGAAATGTAAGATAAGTGTGGTGATAAAAAATGAATACTACTCCAAGAGAGCTTCTAGAACTCGGATTGCATCCTGTGAAGAGGCATCCTCATCATGTCCTGTTCTTGCTGAATTCTCTGACTCGAGCAGGTGCTACAGACCACTGGCAAGAAGTGGGATACGGGATAGACAGACCTTGTTCTAATGTAGTACACTTATTCTTATGTTTCATATATAAAACAGTAAAGAAGAATTTAGATAATTTAAATACATGTTAACAAACTCCAGTTGCGCAGACAGAAATATGCAGGAGAAAAAAAAGTTAGCATTCCTAATACATATATGCAGATCAGTTTGCTCCATGAGATTCTCAGATATTCAAAAAGGCACATAAAATCAAAAGTTTCCATTATTTTCTTTAAGCTACCATTACTCTTCAGCAGCACAGAGCTGTTGTTTCAAAGATCATGGCAATCTGTGATGATTCCTACAGCTTGGTCCTGCAAGCATGTGCACAACTGGTTTTGTCTGCTGAGCAATGACTCGGGTGCTTAACCTCAGCCCACTGGACAACTTTGACAATACTTAACTGTTAATTATCCACATCTTGATCAGAAGTTCCACCACAAAGGAAAGCACAGGAGATCTGGAGTATGATGACCTCAGGATCAGAAATAGAAATAAATGCTCGGTCTGCTTGGACCTTCTCCATTATCCTCTACAGTATTCGGGTTTTCCTCTAGTGCATGTATGAAGAAACATCTGAGTTCAAACACAGCTCAGTAAATTTTTGTTCAGATTCACCAAAAATTTGCTTTGGTAAAAACATACAAAAGGACACATTGTGTGTAACCAGAATAAATATACTTACATGGGCAGTGGTAACACTTTTGTAACATGCATAAAACAGGAAGTAATTTTACACAAACATGCACGGAAAATTAGAAGCGCAGAGAAAGAAAGGAGATGTCACGACATTCCCTTCAAATGATACGAGGTATGTGGAGAGAGACTGCCTCATTTCCATGCATCCTGCATGTGTGTACAGCCCATGGGACAAAGCTTCACAGGAGACCTCACCTTAGGCAATGTGCATTTTACCTCAATTTGAGGCTTCTGTTAACATTTCAAAGAGAGCAGTGGAGAGCTATGTATCCCAGTATTCTCACCTTGCATACTGAATTCTTTTCCATCCGTGGATGATAAATGACCACAGACATTTCATTTGGTTTGCCAACTGAGAACTGTGAAACGTGGTATGTCAACAAGAAAGAGAATATTTCTGAAACTAAATAGATTTAGGTCTGCTTAAAACACTGGAGAATTTAAAAAGTACTCTGATGTCAGTAACATAGTTTTTTTTAAAGTTCTGGCTATAATATATGAATGTACATGAGATGGACAGATGGATGGAGAAAAAGACTATTGTGATCCCCAACCAAAATTATAAAGATAGGCTTTAGGCCTTTTTACCCTTTTCTTAGGATAAAATTGCATAAAGTAATATTGTTTGGAAGTAAAGGTGGCAAAACCAAAAAGGATTAACATGATGTAACTGTAATAGATAACATCAGGATAAAGCCATTTGTTTCAACATGATACTGATAAAAAGACAAGGAAACACACAGGAAAATGAAAAAGAAAAGAAAGTTAATGAGGGCTTCAGGAAGCATTTTTCACGCAAGGAATCTTAAGCATTTTTCTTGCAAGGAATCCAGCCTGCATTCTAGAGCAAATTGTAAGACAAAAGCTGTGTGATAATTCAGGAAAGAGATATGTAAAATGTCATGCTGTTATGCTGATTACTGGTTAGACTTATGACATAAACTTCACAAATTACAGTATATAGAGTGGAGAGGCGGAATAAATATTCTTTTTAAAACTTAATCACTTTCTAAAATAAAAAAGCTACAAGGTGATTCTTCAAAGACCAAAAATGTAACCTGCAAAAGCATTAATTTTTTTTTTTCCTGTGGAAGCTTAAGTTTAATAAGAGGAAATTGGAGTATTCAAATCCATCTGAGACCACAAAAAATATAGTATTAGCAGAGTAAATTACTCTCATGTTCAAGCTGCCAAAAGCAATTTAGTCTGTGTATACAGAAACAAAATCGCAAGATTAAATCAATATGTTTTTCCCATGTTCGTGAAGAAAAGATAATTGATTAGTATAGCAGGTCACATCTATACTAATGTACCATTCAGGAGCTGACATCATCTCTCTATCTTCAG